>PVKA01005522.1:0-89814 GCA_004027165.1 Ctenomys sociabilis
TGTTCCTTTGCTGCTGTATCTGTTACTTCATTCGTTGCAGCTGAGCTAGTGTCCTCTGCCCTTCCTGATGGACTCGAGGTCTGGGATTGCATTTTTCCCCTTCTCTTTGTCATTTTGTATAGCACTGATGTTTGACCTTTGGTGTAGAGCTTTGGTGCAGCTATAACCTTAGCTTGTTATGAGATTCGGGTGCCAGTCTGTTAAGTTTTGCAAGTATGCCTAACCTGGGTCTGGCTGTTGTGTTCAGTTCCTTTTTTCCTGCAGCTCCTTTGGTTCCCCTATGTTGGTTCCCGGGGTCAGCCCTCCTGTGTCAGGCAGGGCATTTCCCAGGTGGGTGGGCCTGGGCTTTGGTGGGTTTTCTGGGCTCACAAAAGGATAGTGGATGATCTTATTCACTAAGTACGCTGTACTGAGCTGGCCAGCTTGTGCTGGGTCCGGGTCTACAGGCCGTAACCCGAGAAGGCTGGGAAAGGTCCCTCTGTTGCAGTCGGCCTGGAGCCCTCACTCACAGGCCAGGCTGTGCTGGGTTTCGGTCCATAGCGTGGGACCGTGGATTGCTGAGAAATGTCCCTCCGGTGTGGCAGGCTTGGAGTTCTCAGTCCAGGCCGACCTGCACTGGGTCTGAGGCTGTGGGGTGGGACCAGTAATCACCTGGAAATGTTTCTCTGGCACAGTGTGCCTGGAGCTGTCACCAGGCCACGGGGGGTGGCGGGCAGCTTAATCCCTGGGAAATGTATCTCAGCCACGACAGGCCTGAGGTTCTACACTCACTGACCTTCGATGCCCAGAGAATCGGGGAAATTCCCACTCAATCAGTGGGCTTTAGGTCAGGGGATCCGGGGAGGTGTGGGTGAGTGGGTCCTGAGGTTTCAGGCCAGTCACTGGCTTGGAGGGGTTGGGGACAGGGATCCGCGTAGCGCGCGTGGGAAAAAGCCAAAGGCTCTCCCTCAGACTCACCACACTCTCACTGATCTGGGAAGCCTGGTGAGTCCTGTAAATTCGCTCTCGCTGGGCGAGTTTGGCACGGGAACCAGGAGGTCGCTGGAGTCAGCCACTGTCTCAGGCTGGTCTCTGGCCGGGTGGGCGTGGGCGGGATGGAGGAGGATGGCGGAGTCGGCCGCGCTGTCTCTGGCCGGTCTCGTCTTTTTCTTTTCTTTCTTTCTTTCTTTCTTTCTTTCTTTCTTTCTTTCTTTCTTTCTTTCTTTCTTTCTTTCTTTCTTTCTTTCAGAACTGGGGATTGAACTCAGGCCCTTGCACTTGCCAGGAAAGCACTTATTCCACTGAGCCATCTCCTGAGTCCCCAACCATCTCCCCAGCCCCCTGTATCTGGGTTCTCTTCTTGACATATTCCTAGTAAGAATCTTCTAGATCTTTATTGTGAATATATTAAATAACTATCCTTTGGTTACATGTATTAGAAGTCTACCCAAGCTTGCTTAAATTTCACAAAGTTTTCAAGATAAAGGTATAACCTAGACAACCCAATGACTATGATCATAGTCGGTGTCTCAGACCTGGAGAATAGGAAGGGCGTCTTTCTCCTCAACTCTGAAAAATTCTCTGACTGCTTTTTCTTCATCATAGTTGAGCTCCTTTGCTCAAACAATTTAGAACAGTCCTCAAAATGACCAAAACCTTGAGTATATGTAAACTTCTACTCTATTTATGTTTCCACTGAGTTCCAAGAAGTTAACTTAATCCATGAGTTCATTTTTATAATGTGAGAAGAACCATGGATCACTCCAGATGACCTAGTGCAGTCAGCTATGCTGTACATGGGGAGCTCTTGGTACTTGGTGTGGTGTTTCAAATCTAGCACTCTTTACCAGGTGAATAAAATACAGAGGAAATGCCTGGTCAGAAATGACTGGCAGATGGACTGGATACTCTTATTCCTGCTCTGCATGCATGAAAACTACCAAATATTATCCCCAAACCACAGCCAACCAGACAGTTACCTATTAGTTACACATTTACTTGATAATAGGTTTGGTATTCTGAAACTCATGATTCCTATATTTCAGATGTTTATCTAGTGCTCCTTATTGTTTAAGTGTACTCTTTCACCTGATATGTAGGAATCAAAGAAGTGAATCATGTAATCATCCTTTTGCCTGTGTTATTACAGAAAAAGAGACAGGCCTCAGCAAACTGATGACCTAAAAGGTGTGACAATGCCAAGTCTGGCTTTCTCTGGTTTTATTTTTTCCTTTCTCTGAATTCAGGTGGCTTTTCTTCATTTTGGATAGTGTCTTCAGGAGGATGCTTATAACTAAGTCTTCAGGACAAGAAGCATGGCTTCTTTATCCTTTAACTTTAAGCTATTTGACACATCATAGATATAGACATGATGAATGCTGAGTGGCTGGCTGGCTGGATGGATGGATGGGTTACTTCAGATCATTTTTGAAGTGTGCCATATTTCTTTTCTCTATCTTTCATTTTTTGATACAGGTGATTGAGCTCATGACCTTGCATTTGCCAGGCAGGTGATTATGCTGCTGAGCCATCTCCCCAACCCAGTGTGTGTTGTATTTATGAGATTTGCTTCCTCACTATGGAGATGCCAGAGGCTTTTCTCCAGTGATATTTTTTTGGGGAGGACATAGGAATCAAACTCAGGACCGCACACTTACCAGGTAGGAGCCAGGCCATTGAGCTATAACCTGAGCTCTCTTCATCTGAGTCTCTCTCAAGAGTAGCTGGGTTGTATTGGTACCAGGAACTTGACTTCTGTGTTAATGGATAACCAGCAAAAGATCTACTAAGGGATCATGTTTGTATTAGTTTGAGGGACTGGTTTGTTGTTGATATTACAGGTTAGGAAAACAAAAACAAAAACACCTTCCTCAAACGTTCAATTGCATGCTTAATTTTAAAGATGTGACTTTCCTGGGGGGTGGAGTGAATTAAATTGTTTATAACAGAAGGTGGGTTTTCCAAGTTTTTGATTGCTGTTTCACATACTAGACAAGGTTTTCACCTGTGCTGGACTGTGGCTGAAAATTAAAAATCATAGGAAAGGTCAGAAAACTGCTAATTAATTCTACAGAAGACCATAGTGACACACTTGCCATTTATCCTGAAAATGCTAATTAAAAACTTGTTATAAGCATAAGAATGCACTTGGGTTAGAGAGCTCATGGACTAGGTGAAAGAGAAACTCACCATGTACCGACGCCTTCACTGAAGCTCCCAGTGACAGGTCTGAATCGGTTGAGTTGCAACAGACACCCTTTAGCTATGGTAAAGCCCCTCCCTTTTCACATTTGGAAGTATCGACATTCAGCTCAAAATCTGTTCAGTTCATCCTGCAAGGTGCACTCTGTGTACTTTTGCCAGCTAAGCTGGCATTTAATGCAGCAAATAGATGAGAAGCTTGTACTTTGGGTCATTGAACCTAAACCATCCTCTCACTTCAACCTGTTTTCTGCACAGCAGGCTTTGGCTCTAATGACCTTGTTTCTCATTGAACTCCCGGAATTCCAGCAGATTCAGTCTCTTTCACTGCCTTGTGCATCTCTCCTTGGGGGAAAAGCAGCTTCTTGTGCTACTGTCACCCTAATGGAGTGAACATCTAAGAGTTCACCTCCCCAGCTCCTGTGGAATAAAAAAAAAACTTGGAGATGTGTAGAAGACATGATACAGCTACCTGCGTGGGGAAGAAGCACAGAAGCACACTGCTGTATTTGGTGTGATTAGAATTAGCTCCTTGAACATTTGTGGGGCACCAAGGCATCCATCAAGGGAGAGCAGGAATTACAGTTCGAGAGTTTACTACACTGTAGGGTCCAGAACTAGAGCATTACATGAGCCAGCACGCTTTATCTTCCCCACTCTATGAAGACACTCCACACTGCAGTTAACACAGAAGACATGGGAAGCACTGCAACCTGGCCAATTCACCCAGAGAGGTGGTTTTAAAGCCACAAGCTTCTGTCTACACCAAAGCCCGACATATTCCACTTTTCCTAGTGCTGAAAGAGCAAAGGAAAGATGCAAGCCTAATCGACAGGGTATGAATGGGCACAACATAGTTTAATAAGGAAACAAAGCAGAGAATGTCTGCCTTTATGTCAGCAGAGAGGTGAATCACAAGGGACCTGAGTTCAAGGCCAGGTGATGCTCCTCTCCTGCCACCCTGCAAAGTGGATTAGAGGCCTCAGTGGCTACTCTGGGCTTCATGTTGCTCCATCCTACAGTCTCCACCAAACTGGGTCAAATTCTCTTCACTCTTATAGTGCCATGGGTATCCATAGCCTCCCATCAGAAACTATGCTAGTTCCTGCGCTTTTCACTTACTTAAACAAGCATTTACAAAAGGCCTACTATATGGAGTACATTCATGCTCCCTACTTTTAAACATAGTTATTCAATGTCAAATACTTAATTTTCATTTGCAAAATTAAATGTATGTCAGATTGCTCATTATAGTTTTCTTATTGTCTTCACAAAATAGAAAATTGGTTAAATTACAGTGTCTTCATGCAACTGATTATGCTGCAGCTGTTTAAAAATAAAAAATCTCCTAGGCATTGTTAAATGGAAAGAAGGTGCAGGTATAATTCTATGCTATGATGTGTGTATGCCTGCCTCTGTGTATAAAATACATGTGCTTATACATGCCTAATTTTGTACTATGTGATAATACACAGAAGACCAATAATATTTATTATCTGGAGGGAACCACATGATTCAGGAATAGAGACAGTCAGGCTTTCAACTATGCAACCGTGGCTGGTAAGATAGCTCAGTGGTTTAAGTGCCAGCCTGGTAAGTACAAGGACAACATTCAGTTCCCAGTACCACCTGCCTGACTGGTACACTAAAAGTGGGCGTGGTGGAACACAGCTGTAACTCCAGTGGTGGTGAGGCTGAGCCAAGACTGTAATTCCAGCAGTGGTGAGGCTGAGACAGGAGGATCACTATGAGTCAGACTGCAGAGGGAGACCCTGTACCAAATTAACTGGGATGGAGCCTTTACACATCACACATGGAAGTTCAGATAATCTCACAGTACTATAAAAGTTTCAGGACTGGGGAGATGGCTCAGTAGAATAAGTGCTGCTTTGGCAAGTGCAAGGGTCTGAGTTCAATCCCTGGTTCTACCAAAAAAAAAAAAAGTTTATAAGTCCTTAGTTCTTGCCTTGAATTTTTATTATATAGCAATGTAAACATGGACTAATACTGCCCTGCCTCCTGTACTTTTGAATTTAGATATATCAAGTATTCAAAGAAATTCACTGCTTTAGAAAATGCTCATGACCTACTTACTGGTCAGTTTTCCTGTTGCATGAGTAAGCTATTGAACACCTTCAAGTTAAAGGAGGAGAAATCCCCCTCCCTGCTGTGCAGCTAACACTTTCTGAGGATTCAGTGCATTAGCAGCTGGCTGATCTCACCAGTATTGTAGAAGCCCCTGACAAAGGAAACCTGCTTCTCACAGGAAGCAGAGAGCCAGGGAGACATACCCACCAAAGCATGTTTCTAGCAATCCAGATCTTCCAATGGGTCCCACCTCCTAATGCAAATGCATTAACGTATAAACATCAGTGAATCAGTACACTGATCCAACCATCTTGTGGCAGCCTTACCTCTGCAAACATGATATGTCAGGGCACGGTGTAGATGTAAACCATAATACTTTCCTTTACCAAGATACACTTGCACAGAGTGGGGAGAGGCTTGCTGGTCTTTGAATCCCTTAGATTCAGCCAATTTTGCTAGTAGCAAAATTGTAAGATTGTTCCAGTCTGTCTTAGGGTGTCTCCCCACCCACTATGGATGCTGCCCGTGCTTGCCTCCCTCAGGGAGCTACCTTGTGTTTCTCCTGGTCCTCTCTAAGACTTCATGTGGCTATCACCTCACTCTTGCACAGGTATGCAACCCTAGCATGATTATAAAGTATTCGCCTTCCCATGTAAACACTATCAGTTCAGATGGAAGCAAAAAAGGCCTCAGTATTGGATTACTGATATAAAACTTGAAGATTTTAGTTGGCCCCCACATATAATGGGTCAGGAGGAGATTTAAAACCCTGGGAAGTGATTTAAACCTGATACAAAGAGTTCTTTAGAGCATTCTTAGCAGCAAATATGTCTATGAGAGTTGTTGGGATGGGGAGACCAACAGACAGATGTTGGCAGTGCTTATTTCAGCCATTACCAGAGGAAATACGTGCAGACATCGGCATAGAACTGATCATGTCTTGGTGGTGTGGATGTTCCTACTGTAGGGGTGGAAGCATTTGCCTTGACCTCCTACTCCCTGTCACAGAGCTCACCCCTCTGTGCTCAAGACATATGGAAAAGGCAATCTGTTAAGGCAGGTTGCGTCACCATGTGTTGTTGCCTTCAGGGAAAGAATATGTCTGCTCTTCTGTTGTATGTCTCATTATAAATGACTGAGCTGGTCCTCTGTGGCTCACATTCTAGACTTTTGCAGACCTAGATGAATGTGAATCTGTACTGATGATATAGATCCACTACTGGAATAAAAGGAAAACTCTAATATCTGAGCATAGGGGTTTTCAGAATAGACCCTCGGCTGGGGTTATGCTGGCATAGCTAACCTACCATGAGGCCTACTGGTAGCCAGACAACTACAGACTGAGGGGCCAGCATCACAGTGAGCTTCCCTCAGACTTCTCAATTTCTTTTGGTCAAAGCGGGGGCTCTGGGCATAATCCTCAGGCTTCTGTACTGGTTTGGATTTACCATGGCCCCAGGATGGAATGTGTGTGTCTGACATGCAATTACACAGTTAATAAGCACTATATATTTAACACCATGATAAAAATTTCCCATGTCAAAGCAGCCAAGACAAAAAGCCATATATTTATTAAGAGTAGTTTCAAATTTAAAAATTTTTAGAGATAATTTGAACATATTTGAACAAATTTAAACGTATTTTAAACATTCACATTTATTTTTAAAATACAGTAGAAAGTTTCCTACTCTTCTTCTATAGTTCAGTTTCCATTTATTCTAAAAAGTA
This sequence comes from Ctenomys sociabilis, assembly GCA_004027165.1. Taxonomy (NCBI): domain Eukaryota; kingdom Metazoa; phylum Chordata; class Mammalia; order Rodentia; family Ctenomyidae; genus Ctenomys; species Ctenomys sociabilis. The sequence goes on from PVKA01005522.1 coordinate 6,997, forward strand.
ATTCTTGTGATTGAAGTATTGTGTTTTCTTGTAGTCTGGCACACAAAATTCATATTAAAAGTACAAATTTTTCCTTGTTTTTATACAGAGTAGCATACTCTGGACATTTTTCTGTATATCTTGATAGCATTTTTATCAGGATATCTTGGATGATTTTTTTATATGAATACAAAACTCTTTCTTTTTTCAGCAAGACACATCATTTTTATAATAACCAGGTTAACTCAGGATATGGCAACTGACGTAGATTTATAAGTTACTGTTTACCTGCCTCTAGAGGATTTCTTTTTTATGATTTATTTTATTTTTAATAATTTTATTGAGAAACAAACAGCAATGAGATAGTTTCAAACTGATCAGTAGGACAGTTCCAATAATCATTACATTGCATATTTTTGTCTTAGTGATTATTCATGGCACAAGATGCAGACATGATATCCTGTCCATAAATACTATTAGAAAAAATCTTTCTATTCATTGAATTAAGAGAAGTAGCTATATATCTATCCGAACTATCTTGAATATACAAATACAACATGGTCATTCATTTGTATCCCCTTTTCTGTTTAGTTTTGTCATAGATGGGTATTCCATCATTATTTACATATTGTAGATGTGTGATTTCAGCAAAATATTCCAGTATAGTCCAGTATTCCATAGTAGTAGTGGGTTATCCACTGGGCTGGCAATGTCAGAAGTTGTTGACTTGAGCCTTTTATGGCTCAGCATATTAATATGGCTTTACTTTTCATGCTTTGCTTTTCTGCTGGATGGTTAAGACCAAGATAAAGCAAGACCTATACAACAAGAAACATAACCTTTCTATCTGATAAGGTCAGTGAAATTCCCTCAGGATTTATCCTTGACTTAGTAAATTCTTAGTAAATTTATCCTTAACTTAGTAAGTTAAAATTTCCAAATCTGTAAAATAAGAATAAAATAACCATTTTATCAGATTTTTATTAACTGATACTAGACGTACATTGGAAAGGAGGAAAAGAAGAAAAAAGGAAATAGAGGAAGAAGATGAGGGAGAATGAAGAGAATCTCACCTTAGCCTGATTCACAGGTTCTTTTACTTTAACTCTCTGAAGCTGACATAATATTAGTGCAAATCTTGCCTCTCATAGAATTATGTAGAAGCACAGTGTTATCTATCCCAACTGTACTGTCTATACACACACATCAAGATTCTTCCTTTCTATACCCCTTCCTTTGTCTACACCTGTCAGAGATGGGCACTCCATTGTCATTCAACTAACTTAGGTGCTTGAACTCCACAACACAATCCAACACAGTCCAGAATTCTAGAACAATAGTGAGTTATCCAAAGAAGTTGTCGACCATAGCCATTTACAGCTCAACTTAATATTATGGCCCCGTGATGTATACTTCATTTTTATACTTTTCTGCTGGATGGTCAAGATCTAGATAGAGCAAGACCTATATACTAACACATGTACTTTTTGTTTCTTATGAGGTCAATGAACTCTCTGGGTTGGCTTGATCAGCTCTCAGTACTAATTTATTCATTTCTAAATGAAGAAAGAATCAGAGTGCAAGACACACAAAGTGTTAGTGGTACAGCTGTTAGAATTTAGCACTCTTGAGGGGTTAATTTGCCTCTCCAATTTTTGCAAGTGGATGTACCACATAAGGACATTTCTGCCAATGGCAGGTCATATATGTGACGGTGGTCACATAAGATGGAATGGAGATGAAAAATATGATCACCTCATGACACTGTAACTGTCATAATACCTTAACCCAGAGTATTACTTACGTATTTGTAGTGATTTGGGTATAGAAGAAAGCCCTAGTTTGATAGCCATTTAAATGGATAGCTCAGGGTGGGGGCAGTGGAATGGGGAAGGGTAACCCTTGCTTTAGGTATAGTATGTAGCACTGGATAATGACAATAAGTGATGATAATGCAGGTTGATGTATTGATTCTGTTTTAATTCTTATTTGGAATATACTCTTTCTGCTTATTAAGAAAACAAGTTTATTTTAAAACAAACATGGCATGTTGCACCATTGGTAGCTTCATAAGCTCTTATTTGCCATATTTCTCAATTGCATCATTTTTTTCTTGTTCTTGATTTATGCTTGTGTTATTTTGCTCACCATGCCCTATTAGGAATTCAGTACATTATAAAATTTAGGTTTATGTAAGTATACTCCATAATGTAAGAAAATCTAATCATGCATCTTTCAAAACACATTCTTGTAAGTGACACACCAATGTATTTATTTCATGTGCATTATTATATTCCTGCTTTGTACAAGGCAAAGGACATTGTGAATGAAGCATATATCCTTTCTTGAGGAAATTGTATAGGTTAGGTATGGGCAGGAAAGATAATGCAGGCAAAGGAAACAGAAGAAATCTCTCTCTCTCTCTCTCTCTCTCTCTCTCTCTCTCTCTCTCTCACTTGCCTGCTTCTTTGTTTTCTTTTTTCCATGCTTTTTTGAGACAGGGTCTTGCTGAGCTGTTCAACCTGCTCATGAGCCCACTTTTCAGGCTGGACTGATCTTAAAGTCACAAGGATCCTCCTACCTCAGCTTCCCTAGAGTGTTGGGATTATAGGTGTGCACCACCATGCTGGCTTAAGATAATTTTTTCTTAATGGATTTCCCCCTTTTTTGGTGGGGTACAGGGGATTGAACTCAGGACCTTGTGCTTGCCAGGCAAGCACTTATTCTACTGAGCTATCTCCCTAGCCCTTTAATAGGTTCATTTGAAGGAGATGAGCAGAAAGTTCTGTTAGGGACGGTAGAGTTGGCTATGAAACCTGTAGCATTGTCAGTTAATCTGCTTGCAGCAGAGATAGCCTGGTGGATGAGAAGATTCTTATCTTCATGGGTGGAAGGGAACACCGTTTCAGATCACAGGAACTCAAACAATAACACAAATGCTGAGAAAATCTGGCATGGTTCATCTTTGCACTTATAGTTTAGTTAAGTCTCAGTGTATTTATATGCACTGACCACTTCCTGGCCATGTAAACATGACATGGATGAGCATTCTTAATGCTTCCATTCCCACACCTATAAAATGAGACCAGCAGTGGGAGCTCCCCTCTGAGGACTGTTGTTGAGATTAAATAGGCTAATTTGTTGAAAATACTTAAAATAATACTTGGCCCATGATATGTCTTGTGGAAATATTTGCTTTCATTGACACTGCTATGTGTAATCAGAAACGGTGTTGATGCTAGAAAAGCCATGAAAAGCCATCAGGCAGTAGCCTTGTGCTCAAAGAGAAGGATCAGAAGGCTGAAGCTGCAGATTTTTAGAGTAATGTGTGGTATTTAGGACTGGGTTCATTCACATTTTCAAGATAAAATACTTTCAACATCTCCAGACAAGGTAAGTGATTAGGTTCTTTGTCTTGAGGTTAAGTTAAATCTTCAATGTTATATGTCATCAGCTGTGTCTACCGAGTGAAGAAAGGTGATGAGCACTTTCTAAACAGGAAGGACCACTAGGCAAAATGATAAGATGGTCTCTCCATTCAATGCCAACATGTTATTACACCTTTACTGGGAAGCCTGGGAAGATGAAACATGCACTGCATTCTTTCCAGGATGACAGCACCCCTATCAAGATGGGCACTGGCACACTTCTACAATTTTAGGTCATTTGTAAATACCATCCTGCAAGACAGTGCAGTGGCCATTGTTCTCAAGGAAGCATTTCTTGTGGATGAACTAAAATCACTTTTTGGCAACTCTAAGACAAATGGCCAATATCTCAACTCACAGAGGTTTCTTTTGTTCCTATCTTCAGATATTTTTCTTAAATAGATAGAATGAGAAAAGTGGGTAATTCCACATGTCATTACCTTCTCTGCCCTCCTCCAACCTTTCTTTTCTACTCTCTTTGCCTCTACAAAACCATCGGAAACCCAGAAACAATCAGGAGACAATTAGAGAAAAGCCAGCTGAAGGCAGGTGATTTACAGTTGGCTATATGGAACCAATTGCTGTGATAAATGCTCTTTTAAGTAGCCAGTTCTGCAAAGGATATAGACTGTTTATGTATGATTAATTAAGAAATAATTATCTTTGACTAGGGGAATATGAGACAATAAATGGGCCATAAAATCTAAATAAACACTCAGGCTGCTGCCTTTACTTTCAATTGGTGCCAGGGAGATTTATGATTTGTATAAAAAGACATGATAAACTCTCCCCTCACCCACCCACTATTTCCAAAATCCTAAAGCATTCTGAAATCATAGTTGATGCCATTCTTTGTTTTTCCCAAATTTTTTGTCTGTGGATTTGTTATATCCAAAAGGAATATCAATGTAAATGCATTACAGTGCTCCCAATTTCTACTTGTTAAATGCCATTGATTTGAAAGTCATCATAGTGAATGATTTTAATATACCTTCGTTGTTCTTTGGGCTATAGAAAAGGTCCAGTAAAGACTCATAGTATCTAGCTCTCTCCATTTTATTAAATTATGTGCATGCTATCATATGCCTCTGTGGTGGCACGGTTTAAGCTCAAAAGCAAGCCAACTACCTTCTTTCTTAAAGTTCAAAGTATTTTTTCTCTTTTTCTTTCTTTTCTTCTTTCTGTCTTTCTTCCTTCCTCCAGAGTAAAGTCTAGACTGTTTAGTCTGGAAGTCAAGTCTATCTTTCATTAAATCATAGATTTAATAACAATCATTGGAAATGTAAATACAAGTAATACTTGTTTCTTGAGTCAGTCACATTATATTTCTATCAGAAAATATGTATGCAAACAAACAATTAAGTGAACCAAAGCTATAGCGTCTTCTTAGGCAAATGCAGGGGCCTGGAGTTCAATCCCTGGGCCTGCCACACCGGCCTCACCCCCAGGGCATGCCCCCCCCAAAAAATGGTGATTGAGACTGGGTGTAGTGGCACACCTGTAATCCCAGCACTTAGGAGCCTGTAAACAGGAGAATCACTATGTGTCTGATCTATGCAGTGAGACCCTAAATACCCTGTACACACTGTCCTAAAATTTAAAAAAGTGCACTGAAGTTGAGTGTAATTAAAGCAAAATGTACCAGGTACACAGAAAAAAACAGCATATGATTGTATTCTTCTTGGGAAAGCTAAAATCTGTCAACTAGGAGGTGGTCAGTATATGAGCATATGTGAAGGTTATGAAAAGCTCAAATATAGTAATTTGCAGCCAATTATTTGAAATAACATCAATTTAGGAACTGAGTGGACCCAGGATGCTACTTTAAACCTGGGACCTGTGCTAAGTCTTTAACACACCTGTGCCTGTTTTCTCAGTTATAAAACACAAATAGTATTTCCACATTGAAGGAGTGTTGTGAGGAAAAACTTAGATAATTTTCAGTGTCTAACACAATGACTCATACACTTAGGGACTCAGTATATAACAGGTCATGTACAGGTATGGCACTGAGGATGAAAGATGTAAGGTGGTGAGCAAAACCCCAAATGGAATCAACTGGGTGACTCTCAGCTCCTGTTTTCATTCTCAGAGTTAAAAACAGAAAAATCAAGAAACTCTTGGGCCAGCCAGGTAGCTGAGTGGATTAAAGCATCTGCTTATGCAGACACAGAGGCCAGTGGTTTGATCCCCAACCTGTAGTGCTGGCTCCACCCACAGGGCACATTGAGACTGGGCATGGTGGTGCATGCCTGTAATCCCAGTGCTTGGGAGGCTGAAAACAGGAGAATCACTATGAATCTGATCTGTGTAGTGAGATCTTATTGACCTAGACTCTGCACTAAAAAAAAAAAAAAAAAGAAAAGAAAAGATAAAGAATCTACTTCTGTCCACAAAACATGAATAGGCAGCTTACTAAGGGGAGGAGATTTCAGGAAAAGCTAATAAATTCAAGTGAGAATATATAGCAGGTAGTTTGACAGAAGTTTCTAAACTTTTTTTCTGAACTTCAATTTAGAAGTTTGTGTTCATAAGACTTCAGAATCCAAAGTATACTACTTGAAGGTTCAAAATTGGTTGTGACTGCATAAGAAGAGAGCAGAAGATGAAAAGAGAAGATACCCTTTGAAAGAACTCAGACGAACCCAAGAATTAGGTGGGCAATAGAGGCCCATGAATAGCCTTAGAAATGGGAGAAAGCTGCAATGGTCCCAGTTACTGAGGGATGAAAACTTTTGGGGATGAAGGGCATCATAAATACCATCAAGTGTAAAAGGGAAACTATGCTAGACAGTTGCAGAATTGGAGTCATTGTGGTCAGAAGTCCTTGGTGACATTTGCTTAAGCAGTTTCCTCAGGTGGTTGAGGACCGAAAGCCTTGCCAAGGTGAGAGATAAGCAAATGAGAGAAGACTAAAGATGAGGAGAACATGACACATGTAGGAGGTTGTGAAAGAAAAGAAAGGCTTGAGTAAGAGGTAAGGGCTGACAGAAGACTTTAAAAAGTGGGGAAAACTTAGATGTGTTTATAGCCTTTGAGCAAAAGTTGACATAACTGATAGGTGAAGACGGGTGTCAAAATTAGCTAGGAGCAGGTGACAGAATAGTCTTAAGTGTTGGAACAAATGCCTGTAAGTTTGCCAGGTGTAGGAGGCAGAATGATCTTCCCTAAGATGCCCATGCCCTAAGATTTGAAATCTATGAACATCTTATTTCATATGGTAAAAGGAACTTTGCCAGTGCAATTAGGGTTTGGAATCTTGGGAAGACTATGCTGGTTGATACTGATCAGTGGACTCTGTAATGGATGATACACTGTATCAAATTTAGAGTGTAGAAGCCTAACTAAATACCTCAGCATACTGTTGTCTTTGTGTAATAATTATTGTAACTGTCTTACTAGCCTGTTTTGAAAGTGTTTCATTGCTACTTCTTTCTCAATAAAATAAATATAGAAAATAACGCAGCAGTTCTACATGCTGGGGTGTAGAGGACATGCCCCACGGTGCTTGTTTATGGTCCCGATGTTGTTCATTGTGTCAATTTGAGAAGTTTAGAAGTTTAAGTGAATCAGAGGGGCCCAGGGCCCTCACTTTGCAAATGTCCTGAGCCTGCGCAGGAGGAGGGTAAGGAGATGGTAAGAGTGCTGCACCCACTCCGGGGGCGGAGCTGTTTACAATATAAGAGGCCTGCTCCCTTCTTTTTGCTCTTGTAGCTTTTTCTGTCTTCTGCCACCTTGAAGTGTTGCCCCTGTGTTATGCCACTTTGTCTTGGAGCCAGCTGATTAGTGACTTCACAAACTGGGAGTTAAATACCGGGAGTGAAATTTGCTTCCTTAACTTTAGAGTGTGAGAAATTTTGTTCCAGCCACAAGAAAAGTAACTAAGACACACTCTAATCACATGAGTTCTTAAAAGCAGAGATGTTTCTCTGGCTGAAATTAGAGAAATGTTGCAGAAAAAGAAATTAAATAAATGGCAGGGGATGTGAGGGATGATATCTACTGTTAGCAAGGGGCTATAAGGAAAACATAAGAAACACAGGAGCAAAGGCCAACTCCTGAGGGAGAATCACAGGAAAAAGGGACCCAAAGTAGAAAAGAGCCACATTTTCCTAATGGCATAAATGAACTTTGAAATAGGTTTATCTCCAGGAACTGAGAAAGGCATTCCTCCTCGTTAGCACTTCGATTTCAGCCTTGTGAGATGAAACAGACATTCATGGAGACAGTGTCTACAGCCTTGCTCCACATAGAATTAGCTGCTAATGTTTTGATCAGTTGTTACAGCAGCAACAGCAGATGAATATGTCTGCACACCATATCCAGGGAGCAGGGCTGAAGTGCTCATGAATACCCCAGGACCAGCCCATTGCACCTGTTTCTCAGTTTCTGGTCCAGTAGGAATTTTCACTGACAGTCTGGACTCTTACTGAATATTTACACCATAGACATGCAAGGAAAGACTGTCTAACATGAATACTAATAGTGGGGTTGGCAAGAGCCCAAAATAATCTTTATCTTCACTGTTCTTCTACCTGACCCCTCTAGCCATACCCTTCCCAATGCACCACTTCCTGTGGGACTCCTTATTTGTGGTGGTTATTATTTCCTGAGATCCATATGAATGTTTGATTCTACAGTGTTTCTAGAGTTAGTCTAGGGGAGGGAAGCAGAGACTACTCAATTTCTTTATCTTGGCACAATGGAACCTCTGATTCCATTCATTGTACCAGAATCTCATGCTCTTATTTAATCAGTTACCAACCATCTGTCATTGGCATTGCTAGCAAAGAAGCAAACTGGATCATAATGTGTAATAATTGCTCTAGGGTACACAGCTAGTAGGTGACAGCCATTTGATCTTAGTTGTTTCTTTAATCTGAAACCTGATCTCTTAATTGGGGTAATATGGTGCCATGCAATGATTTACATTTTCAATCTTTTCACTCAGTGAAGAAAGTAAGATGTGGATTCTGGATGAAGACATTTCAAGGGGTGGAAGTCCTGAAAGAGAGGGGAAGTGTCTAAGTCCTATTGATAGCATTCTCTTCTGCCAGCTCATGGGTAACCCCAATGCGTGAGGAGCAAACATTGAATAATGTAAAGAGCAGCAGCAAGAGTGACTTCTTTCCAGCATTCTCAGCCCCTTGAGAAATGGTATTTTATTGTGGCACTGAATGATTACAAAAAAAGCTTTAAAGGCAGCTGCTTCCCTGGGCTATGGCCCTGAGTTTCAGCATCTTATCAATCACTCACCGGCTGCATTTTTTGGCTAATTAACTTAAACTTTGCTGCCTTAGTTTCCTCATCAGAAAACATGGGGATACTAATTTCCTTCTAGCAAATATCTGAATAAAATAATTCCTTAGAGCTCCTCTGGCTCAGAAAAGTAGAATCCAACGATTCACAGTTGAGCCTCGCAGAAGCTGTTCTGAGGACAGTAAGGTCGGGAACCACACCACAGGAAGATTTTCCCACCCCAGAAATGAACTGACCTTCTTGCATTTTTCAATCAAGCAAAGCTGATTTCTTAGATATTGCCCTTTCATTAATCCAGTTTGACAAGTTGAAATGAATTTTCCTCCTCTTACCTTTCTGTGAATAATGTGCTACCACAGATCTGCATTGTCACTGCATGTCGCAGAGGAACTCCATAAAGCTAACGTATAACCCAGGTGTCAAAATATCATTTGAGGAAATAAGTAGGAAATGAATTTTGACCTTAGGAATAGAACATCCATTCACCTCAGGGAGGCTCACTGCTTCCTGTGGCTCACTTGGCTCTGAAAACAGCATCCTAAGGCAAATCTGGAGGAAGCAATTAATTGTATAAAATAACACAAAGATTTTTCCTTGAATTGCAGGATCAAGTTTATTCAAAATCTCTTGGGACTTTTAAGACTTTTTTTTTTAAATCCCATACTGAGGAAGTTTAAACCAGCCATAATGTGACCAACAGTCCAAGTGCTCCTTGTCCAGGGTAGTGAAGTGGGAAGACCCCAAAGGGACATCTGATACAGTCTCTCTTGATCATGTTTTCATCCACTATATTCTGAGTCCAAAAGGGTGCTTTCCTTCTCCTTCTCCTCCTCTCATTTTTATCCTTCTCACTTTCTTTCCTTTCTGGACTTAAAATCTTCACCTTTATCATTTTTTTTTACCAAGATCAGATCATTTCTTTTTTTAAAAATTAATTTTATTGAGAAAGAAATAGTGTTGAGACAGTTTCAAAACATGTTAGTAGGACAGTTACAATAATTAATATATTGCACATTGCTGTCCCTGTAGTATTCATTCATAGCACAAGATGCAGACATGACATCCTATCTAAACACCACCAGCACAAATCTCCCTTCTCATTGAACTACAAGAAAGTAGCTGTATATCTATGCTAAATATTTGTACATATATATATATATATATATATACATATATGTATATATATTCACTATAAAATGGTCCTTCATTTATAGCCCCTTTTTGTTTAGTTTTATCAGAGATGGGTATTTCATTGCCATTCAAATGTTGTACGTGCATGAATTGAGCAGAGTAATCCCATATAGTCTAGTAGTCCATAATAGTAGTAGGCTGTCCATCAGACTGGCAATGTCAGAAGTTGTTGACTTGAGCCTTTTGCATCTCAGCATATTAATATGGCTTTGCTTTTTATACAACATTTTTATAGTTTTCTGCTGGATGGTTAAGACCAAGATAAAGCAAGCCCTATATAACAAAAAATGTAACTTTTGTATCTATCAAATCCCCTCAGGATTTACCCTAAAACCCTGTATAGCAGTTTGAGATCCTTTGTCAGTGTCAGCCATGTGGATGATTCATGGCCCAGATCAGATCATTTCTGAAGAGCAGATTTTGATGGGAGAGACATGAAGAGAAGGAGTTATTAGGATGCTGGGGTCTTGTTCTGGACAAAACAAAATAAAAGAGGAACATAAATACTAATCATGATAATTAAGTTTACAGGTAACACAGAATTAAGTTGGCAAGACATCTGTCCCTTCTCACTCCAAGATTCTAATATTCTAGGAGAGTACCACTGCTTCTTCTACTACTACTATTTAATGCAAAAAAATCAATACAGGTACTATGAGTCATAATACTGAAAACCCATTTGAAGTATTTTCCCTGAATGAAGAAAGAAAGGTGTGGATTTTGGGTGAAGAAATTTTAAGGGGTGGGGGTCCTGAAAGGGACAGGAAGTGCTCAAATTCTGCTGATAGCCTTCTCTTCAGCTAACTCCTGGGCAGGAACAATGCATGAGGAGAAAATACTGGAAATTATTATTTCTGCTGGCCTACAGAGGAAAGCAGTTGATTCTTGAAGTTCTTTCTTGTTGTTTTTAATTTCTTATACATTTTTTCTTTTCTTCTTTTTTTTTTTTTCTCCAATTTTGCATGCTTCTAGCTGGTCATCTGAACAACTAATTTGAAGACAACAATATGAAATATAGCAATCATTGTCAAATTCTCACTGTTTGTGAATTTCTATATTTCTGATGTTTTGAGACTTTTTTGCTAATTTATATTTTCTTTAGAAAAAAAAAATATATATATAAACCATTGTTGAATTCCTAAAGATTTTTTTTCCAAAATGCTTTATCCATGTTTTAAATTTCATGTGCTCCCCCCTAGCATTAGGCGAATTGGAAAGCTCCGGCATACTTTGTCCTTACTTGGCTGACCCTAGAGAGACTTGGCCCTCAGAGATGGTCCTGATGCTGCTCTGATGGTCAGTGGAAGCCTTAGGACTGAAGCCAAGCATTGTTACTTGTTTGAACTTGTTGTATCCTGTGATTTCAGACACCTTCATGAAAGCAAATTTTAAAGGCGCATAAGAGGAGAGAAATGTTTAAAGATGTGGAGGAAAAAAGGTATGAAAGGAGAATGAAGGGGCCTGAGTGGCTTTGTCTCTTGGCAGCTTGGTTCTGGAGCTCCTCTCCACTCATGCCACTGCTGAACTGCCTGGAGGAGGTGTGTGTGCACCTGGGTGTGGGCAACATCACAGGCCAAACTTTTCAGCAAATTTTTCCTATTTACTGTCAGCATAAAGAAGAGCAGACAGAGGTGATGTTTTCATTGAAAATCAGTTCAGCCAATGAGCATCAAATCCCCACAAGGCATCCAAATAGGTCACACTTTCTTGTAATTTTCTGCAGAATTACCCTCCATTTACTCTTGCAGTCAGCTGAGTTTATTTCATGGAAAAGCAGGGTCCAGAATGGCTAGGTTGTACAAAGATGCCAACTCTAAAATGTCCTTTTGTCCTGACAGCTAGTGAGACAAGTAAGGAAAATGTTACTTGTGATGGAAATACCAACCTGACTATCCACAACAAACCATCTGGAGTCTGATGCCAGGCAGAAGACAAATCTGCCAGTCTCAGATGAGCCTATGACCAATATATGGAAGGCAAGAACTTTAGAGAGACATGGAAAAGAAAATAAACCAAACCCAACAAAATTAAGTTCTTTTTTGGAAAGAAATCATGTACTTTTATTTAGGACAGTGCTGGCTGACACTGGAAGTAATAGCTGCAAAGCCTACATCTCTTGCTGTTGAGTCACAGCTGTAAATTACAAAGTCTGAATAGAGGTTTTAAGTTGTCAAAGAATGTGTGCCTGAAGGATCATGGTTGTGTCCCACAATAATCCCAGGAGCAGGTTATGTCACTTTAATCCTATCTTCTGGGGAAGGAAACTAAAGCATAAGCTGTCTCGATGTCTGACCACAGACACACCTGAGTTGGCTGTTGAATCAGACCTTCAGGAGGCTGCTTGATGATCTTCCCTCCTCGCCCTAGATGGTCTGTGTCTTGGGAGCCAGTTCTGGCTCACATATTGTGATCAGTGGAGTCTGGTGCCATCTCCTGAGTTATAGGACAAGACACTGACCTGTGGTCACATTGTTTGATTTTCAGGCCGGCATTCCCAGCATGGACAGTGTAGTGTCTTTCCAAGGAACACATTCTGCTAGAAGCAGAGCCAGGATCTGCGAAATGCCCACCAACCACCACCCCTGTGTCCCCAGGTCCATGCCCACCTGTCTCCAGCTCTGTCCTCAGAGCCAAATGTTCTCCCACTTTTCATTTCTGGCTGGATTTTGAACTTGAAATACCTATAGCACTACATTTCTTCCTCTCCACCCAAAACCTATTATACACTTTTACTTTTTAGCCCCAATTCCTACTTTTCAGTTTTTATCATTGCTCCTGTAAGTCTTGACTTTGTTCAAGTTCCTTTCTCAGACTGGTATTTTTGGCTCTGCTCTGGACCCACCGCATAGTCTCTTTATGTCTGTCCTCGCTGGTTCTTAGTAAATACCTGACTTTTTTTTTTAAAACCAACTTTTTTCTAACTAACTAGACTCACAGACTCTAATTCATTCAACAAATCCTCATGGGACACCTTCCAGGCACTGCTGCACAGGCCAGCGCTGTCTCAGCAATGCTGGGAAGAACTAGTGTCTTTATTTTTTCTTGGTCTGGTGCAGAATGAAGCCACTGAGGCATTTTATCTTAGCATCTTGTCTCTACTGCAATAGTTCCAAGGCTGAATAAATGTAGCTGGATAGCATTCTTCATTTGGAAGGATGCTAGTATGACTATTTAATAGATTCAGGAGGAGGGCTCCACCGCAATTCTTCATTTCCTTTGTCTATTGTTGCAGGTTTTCATTAACCTCTGAGGTTGTCTTCATTTTGTGGTTTGCATTTTAAGCGTTTTCTGGTTTTGAAACTGCCTAGCAAATAATTTCTTTTGATCCAACTGTTTCCCTCAATTACTATTATATTTAACTCTTTTGTAAAATAACAAACTCCACACCCCATGAATATCTCATGCCACCATCCCACCCATCTGTGGACCGTATGGCTGAGGATCTCATTTAAGATTTGAACTTCATTCTCTCAAGAAAACACTCCTCTAATGGTGTACTTCTGCTTCTCTTCCAAGCTGTACAGCCCTCTTGCTTCTTCCAGTTCCACCTGAAATCAAGAAAGAAACAAAGAAAGAAGTAGGGAGAAACAAAAGGAGGGAGAGAAGGAAGAACATAAAAAGGGGGACAGGGTGGAGGGAGGGAGGGACTAAAGGAATGCATAGTTGAAAAATTATGTTATGGCTCTCTAAACATAATGGCTCACATCCCAGGAATATACAACCTTCTTCTCTACAAATTTTGCATTGATTGTCCAGTTCAAGGTTGTCTTCCATTTTTTCAGTTCCTTAAATACTAGAACTTTCAGTATTTGGCTCACAGACAACTCTAGATAAAATAGCAACATGGAAAGTTTGAATTATACTAATGTCAAAATAGCTAAAATTCATGGAACACTATATGTGGTACACATTTAAAAAGTTATTTTTTTCTTGCATTCTTTTATCTATATTTACCACAATGGTAGGAATAAAGTCTGTAATGATTTTTTTACAAAAGAGGCGATGGTAATGTTGAGGGAAAGCAAGGGATAATTTTCTCTTTTGGGGTGCTCTCACCAGGAAAGTCAGAACAGAATGATCTCACTGATTCCTGAGTATTTTTTTCTCTAAGGCCTGGAACTACTTATGCTCCTTGCTTCCACTGCACTTCTTGTTTTCCTTCCGACACAGTTTTCCACTCTCTCCCTTTGTCAGATCTCCCACTACCAGCCTATGACCATGCTCTCTATTTTGTAACTTGGACCTAGGGAGAAAGGCTTTTGATAGAAGTACTTACATATCTTATAAATGATTAGTCCTATGAGCTAACATACTTCATATTCACTTATGGCTCTGTAATAAATATTTCTGGCCTTTGAAAGTAGATTCCAGACTTGTTATGTCACTGACTACAACACGGCCCACATACAGTAATCAAGACTGTTCCATGCATTCTGAGGCCCCAGAAGAAGAGGTTCATATCACATTCCTGGCAGGAGAGTCTAGAAAGGAAGACTAGCATCCATGGCCCCATAGCATGGACACCCCTGCCCTAATCCAACATGTGATCATGGAGAACACATCTTATGCAAAGCACTATGACTTACCTTGAATTGTACTGGTAGAGGAACAGTGGAGCTAGTCCCCACTTCATGGAGCTTCCAGACTGATAAAGAGAACAGGCATCTCATATGTAACATATAAAATAAGCATGTCATCATAAACAAACAAAATATATACTACAGAGGAAAAAATCTTGGGTGCTGTCAGAGGGGAGTCTCCTTGGAAGGCAGTGTGCTGTTGTGCACAAGGAGGTTCTACTCAGAAATAAAATACTGAATGGTGACTTTGAAAACTGGTAATAACAGAAGTTATTGTTTACACAAGCACTGCAGGCCAAGCAGCCCCAGAACCAGGACCAACACATTTCAGGAGCTGAGAGAAGGACAGGATGGCTGGAGTGTGGAAAGAGAAAAGCAGCAAGCAAAGACTGAGGATGCAGGTGGGGCCCAGGCAGGAAAGAGAGCAGCTGTGACTTCTGGGGCTCAGGAGACAGGGGCTTTGGAGGAGGAGAGAGAATGAAGCTTGGTTGGTAGTAAGGGCAGCATGCAACCTCAGGCCTAGAGCTGGAGCACTCCATTTTGGGTAAGGAACTAGGTGAAGGCTACTCCAAGGAGCAAAACAAACACTGTTAATTCTGAGCTTGCTGCAGTGAGGGAGTCAGTCCCCACAGCCTGTCTTGGAAGAGACTCTGAGACAGACAGAGGAAGGAGAGCTTGGTGGTAGGAGAAGAGGCAGCCTCAGGTGCTCTGATGAGGGTAGCTGTAGGTGGGAAAGGGGCCTCCTGGGGTACAGGCTAGAAGAGGAGATTTGGCTTTTTCTAGTAGATTCCAAGTTGGGAATGGGCAAAAATGAGCGATGTGTCAGTTACTAATCAAGGCCTCACTATGTGCAGCTGATTGTTTACAGAAGTTTCTGCTCAGCTTCCTGGGTTGTCATCAGAGAGCGATCAGGCTTCCTGCAAAGCCAACTCACAGCAGGCTGGTCTCCTGGGCTGTAGAAAGGGGTTGGTTTCCGGCAGGTTGTAGGTCAGAGTTCTGTTTTTATATATGAGTTGGCCCTTGTCCCTTTGTATAATTCAGGCCAGAGTATACTTGAAGTGCAGGATTCACATGGGAGGGGAAGGATTGGAGGCTGGAAAGGTACACAGAGAGCTGCCTCTGGAGTTTGGACTTAATCCTCCAGGCCACTCAGCACCAAATAATTTTGTTTGCACACCACCAACTATAAACGATTTTGAGCATGCATCTCAAATACATCTGTCTTTGCATAGTTGTGAATTTTCCATGTGTTCCACTGTGTTCACATTTTTAAGAAAATAGAAAGGAGTTTTCTATACATTGTTTTGTTGTTACTAATTGTACTGAAATTCTTGCGAAGAACAGGATTAGCACGACTATAAATTTTGTCAAAGAATTAATCTGACTTTGTGTTCTGAAAGTAATTTTTTCCTTTAATTTTTGAATAGCCAGTGTCATTGTGATGCTCCTAAAAGACCACAGCTTCCACTGTGTAGTGTCGCGCACTCCCTCTCACCCTGTTACCCACCTTGCCCTCAAGATTACATGTCAAGGTAACTGCTACTGTGGGAGTGTGGTCTCAAGGTGCAGTTAGTCTGCTGTTAACAGTGGTAGATGGTAACACATTTGGAGACTACTTTTTAAGGAGTAACAACATGTTTCATTTTCTTCATAGGTCTGCTTCTATTCTTGTTCTTACTCGGTTACTGTTCTCATTTAGGTTGCTGTTATTACTTTGATGTAGGACATATTCTGGGTCAAGATTAGGGAAGGTGTAAACCCTATGTTATCTGGCTTGTTCATGCTTGCAAATGAGAATTATGTTTAATCAGTATGACTTTTTTGGGTAGTAATAGTAAACCCTATGTAAATCTGCTGTCCACCTATGAGGCTGGCTGAGATGATATAATAGTATTAGTATTAGATTCAATTATATAGTCGTAACATGAATGCATGCTCCCAGGAGGTCATTATCAGTTCTTGAGAACCATGTATCACCTTGTAAATGTCTGACCTGGTCTGAGTGCCTGATTTCAAGCTGACAAATGCATTCATAAGAACCTAAGTTGGTTTGTATATTGGCTCTATGAGTAAAGGTTAATTTTCAGTACTTTTTAGGAAAAGAAGGCTATAGAAGTCAGAACATTTCTTTCCCAGAATCCCTTTGCATATACTCCATCTTCAGGACCCTGTAGCAGGCAAGAGTCACTGGAAGTTAACTGGCAGCTGCCAGGATCTCTATCCTGAAGGTTGACTCTAGCCTTTCCATGGGAGGTGCTGGAACCTGGCAGAAGCCAGTTGCAGCAGTCTGGGTGAGGCATGGCCAGCCAGAGATGGTGGATGGGAGGGATGGCCATGAAATTTCAGGAAAGTGGGTCTTTAGGGTTCTCTGATCTCAGAATCCTATCAGGTTGGTGATCTTCACTTCTGCCAGACAAGTATATTTCTTTTCTTTTGTGTGTATGTGTGTGTGTGTTAGGAATTGAACTCTGGTCCTTGTGTTTGCCAGACAAACATTATACTAGTGAGTTACATCCCAAGCCTCAGGTTTGAATTCTAGGAGAGATTGTCTAGAGGAAAGATGCCCTACTGTCAGGGCATCTCAAGCTACATTCTCCAAAAAATCCACATTTTAGATAGAGGAGACTGACACTATTCTGCCTGTAGCTACCCTTCCTGGGTGCTGAAGCCCTGTTGCTCACCTCTGTGGAGGCTATATGAGTTTAGGATCTTTTTCCCTCTTGAGGGATTCTGACTCAATTACTCTTCTCTAGTTTTTTGAACAAATACCCGACACCTAAACTGAAGGAAGGAAAGGTTTACTTAGCTCACAGTTTCTGGAGGTTTCAGTCTGCACTCAGCTGGCTCCCAGGCAGAATGGCACATGGTAGAGAGCAACCATTCATGTTGCAGCGAAGAGCAGGGAGCAGAAGGGAGGAGTAACAGCAACAATGGCATCAGAGTTTGTCTCTCTATCTCTCTTATGTTAGCTTCAGGCTATCTGCCCCAGGCTGGGAATAGTACCCAAACTCATAATCTCAGCAGTACTCAGACCCATAATCTGAGTGGATCATGAGTTAATCACAAACCCTAGAAATCCTCCCCATGAGTGCAGGAGCCTTTAGGACAACGAGTCACAAACCATAACAGATTCCTCTTAGAGGCCTTTCCTAGAAGCAAATCTCCCAGGACAGTCAGTACTTAATCTCATTGCAAAGGCAAGACTATTCTTGCCTCAGCTGAGTCACTTCGTGAGTGAAAAGGACAGTCAGGGAATCAGAGGTTCTGTTCTGTGCCCATTTTCTACTTTCCTACTGCTTGAGCCATTCTCCACAATGTTAAATAAAGGATTGAAGTATAGAACAAAAAACTGAATATAGACTTGTACTTTCTTGCCATTTAATTAGATTGTTTAGAGACTGTCTGTCATGTTTTGGAGGACTAATGATGGACATCATGGGAAGTGACCTTTGGGTTGCTTCAGAGGGACCCAGCACCACCCTTGTTGCAGTGCGAATGCTCTACACTAAGACAAGGTCTATGAGAGCCAGGTTTGGTGTCTCAGTTACTTTTCTCTCATTGCTGGGACAATATACCCAACACCCAAAAGTAAGAAAGGAAAGTTTTATTTAGCTCACGGTTAGGGGAAGCTTCAGTCCATACTCAGCTGGCTCCAAGGCAGAGTGGCACAGGGCAGAGAGCAATGGTTCATGGTGGCAGCAAATATCAAAGAGCAAAACCAAAAGGGAGTAGCAGCAGCAGCATTGGCAGTGGCAACGTTCTCTTCTTATCTGGCCCAGACAGGGTGTAATACTCACAACCCTAATCCCAGCAGTACTCAGGCCCATAATTCCAGCCTTGGATCATGAATGAATCACAAACTCTAGAACTGTGTCCCATTGGTTTGGGTGGGGCAAGTACACACAAGCCATAACAGTTGGTTTTGGTTATGGTGGTATTCTCAGTGTCTAAAGCACTGCATATCACTCATTGTCCATTTATTGCATAAGTAAACAAATGGATCAGTGACTAGAGTCTTTCTGGATAGAGGTTTACCTCTCCTATGACATTATCAAAGACATTATCTGCATTATGTCCCAAGATAGCACTTTGTACCATTTGGCAATTATATTAAGAGCAAGTTCTCCTCATCCATAGTGAAATATTCCTTGTAATTCTGCTGGTGGTCTTGCATTTTCACTGATGGAGGAAAATTGCACTGAGAACAAAGCTCCCTTCTTTTCTCCATGACAAATTTTGGATCCCAGAAGCAGCTCCTTTCCTACTGAGATTTCAGTAAGGGTTCACTCCAAATGTTTTG
The DNA here is from genome assembly GCA_004027165.1 of Ctenomys sociabilis. NCBI lineage: Eukaryota > Metazoa > Chordata > Mammalia > Rodentia > Ctenomyidae > Ctenomys > Ctenomys sociabilis. The sequence goes on from PVKA01005522.1 coordinate 25,734, forward strand.
TTCAACCATTTCTCTTAGGTATGATGTGGTTTCCAGATCTTTTCAGCTTGTCTATCCCTTTGATTAATAATATTATACTGATAGTCTTAGCAGGACTAGTAGCTATAGCTGCAGTATCAGTAGCCATGTATGTAGCACTGAGAGGCTCACTAATGATGCTTTCCATGTGGATAGTGGCTAGTAAAGTGCTTTTACAGACATTGTATCATTGAATTTTCAAGGTCACACAGGGCATTATATTATGATTTTTCATATTACAAAAGAGACAACTAAAAAGAATAGCTCTCTACTTGCCCACATCCAGTATTCTACCTTTATACCAGAGCATGAACTGTTCCAGCTGTAGGAGGAGCACAAAGCCTGGATAGGAAGAAGAGGAGGAGGAAGAGGAAGAGAAGGAGGAAAAAGAAGAGGAGGAGGTAGAGAGGGAAGAGGAACATTGTCATAGTTTAGGGTTTTTACAAGGTGAACAATATAATATAGGACATGTTTTATAATATTAGTTTATAAGGAATCACCCAAGAATCATATACAAATGCAGAAAATCTGTCCATACACTAAGTACTAAAGACTCCAGTTAAGGGCCTGGATTCTGATATCCAGCATGAGTGCAGATGAAAACCTAGAGCTCATAACAGTGTCCCCCACAAGTCCGACTGAATCCTAGAGGCAACAACAAAATCTCATGCAGGCTTGCCTCATAGATATGTGCTGGAAAGGTCCAAGAGTCAGTGGTGGAAGCTAGCAAGTCTGTGCCACCAGGATGAAGAATCTGAACTAGCAGGCTGAGGGATCTGAACTGGAGCTAGGAAGAAACCCCCAAGATAAGCACCAGAGTTCCCCCAAAGTACCATAGCAATCCTCAGCAACAGTGAGGTCCCAAGCTCCACCAGTAAGTAGGAAAGCCAAGTTACCATCAAGAAAGCCAATGTGATAAGCTTTTTCCTGAGGCTGAGCAGTGCATCGTCTTCCTCTCCATAACTAGGAAGTGATGCTCAAGATGAAGACCTATGCTTCCCCAAAGTTCACTGGGAAAGCCAGCCTGACAAGGCTCTCCAGCAGAACAGCCCAAGAGAACTAATAGCTTCTAACAGCTCCAAAAGTTTCTCCAAATAGCATCCCTAATAACATTTTTGCAACTTCTCCTCTTGTGCCTTTTATGCTCCTGGCAACAACCTTCAGGTTGGCTTCCTACACCATGCTAGTTTAATTAAGTTGATTGTAAGAAGTTGACCACCAGTTAGTTATCCACCATAAAGGTGGAGGGGCTAGTGATGGGGGAAGGAAAGGGGGAGGAAGAAGTACTCACTCTGCCTGGGATAGTATGACTGTGAATGAGCCTGGACATGTTCTTTTTGACTCCACAACTGCCTTTGCCTTGAGTCTGAATGCCAGACTTTTATGTCTATTAAGGGAAATTTCCCAAAGAAGACCAGACATAGTTTCCTGATAGAGGTCCATTCTGAATTTGTCCAGTATGATCTGGTTCTCTCTCTGAGTAATGGTTTGCCCCAGTCCCTTCAATAAGCAGCCACTCTGTGTTAGCCCCTGGGATCTTCTGGAAAACTTAAGTTAGTGATTTTATAATACATCAGTTCCCTCAAAAACACATTGTTGGACAGTGTTATCCAGCTTGGATTTCCCTGCACAACTCTGAAAAATGAGTACTTCAGGAACCAGGAAGCAGAAGTGACTCCATAGCCAGGACACCCTACCTGCCCTGGGCAAGGTCAACACACAGTGGGGCTGGTTGTGCAAAACATGATGTTCTCCTTTGGGGGGATTTCAAAGGTGGAGTGGGGGCCAGCAACCTGAGTAGAGACTGGAGAAGGCCCATAGGACTTAAGAGTCTGCAGAAACTCGGCATGCTTGCTCAAGAAACAAGAGGAAGACAGAATGTTCTGTCACCACATCAGATTCTAATGCACCTGGCCTTCTGGAAATGGTTTCCCAGCTTGAGAATTGAAGGCAGATGGAGGTGGGTTTCTTTTGTTTGCTTGCATCATCCTTTTTCCTTTTTAAAGACTGTTCAAATCCAGTGAACTAAGAAGGAGAATAAAAGAGAAAGATCATCGAACAAATGGGTACTGTCCCAAACACAGACTGGCTCCAGGTGGATCCTCCTTTACCCCAAGCTACTACTTTGCTGGCTGTCCTCCTCCACCAATCAATCAATCAATCAATCAATCAGCCAACCAACCAATACATATTGCTAGTGTTCTAAACGCCAGGGCTGGCACTATGTAGGAAGGACAGGAAAATCTACTCAGTGAAGTTTGTTTCATTGAGATGTTTATCGTGGATCTCAAAAGACACTCCAACAGCTGATAGCAGTGGCAACTAGTTCATCATGAGTCAGGCTAAGAGATCTGAACTCAGCACCTGTGTGCTCCAGGATGGCTGGGTGTTGCCTGCTTCCACTTGGAAGAATGTATTTAGGATAGGACTCTGGAGGCTACACTGGAATCCATACACCATTGAAACATGCAAGGGTGAGTGAGAGACTGAATAAATACAGTTTATGTGAAGGACTCCAACTCCAAATGAGTGGTCCTGAAGGATGAGGTAAAAGTGGGATTATTAAAAAATAAGATAGGGATTACTGATCCTTTTCAGGAATGAGCACAATAATGCAAGATAAATTTCCTACTGAACTAGATTATGTGTTTAAATTGTTTACCTTCTAGGATCCAAGACTCCAGTTATTCTATTCCAGTTAGTCAGCTCCCTTTCTTTGTGAAGTACCAGAGAACAATTGTTGGCAGCTTTGCAAGTTAAAGGTTTTTAACTATTGTATCCCAAATGCAATCCCAGATAACATGTAAATGAACAAGTGGGGTTGTGTTAAAATATGACTTTACTGAATGGGCACTGGAATTTTCTGAAATAAAATTGAATAGGAAAATCACATCAGTATGTATGTATATAGGCCTGTGTGAAAGCATATGTACACTTGTAATATTTATTTCGAATTGCTGGACTTGAATTGGAAAAGTTTTTACTAAAACTTATATATGAATTGTCTAAAAGAATTTTTTAAGAAGACATAATTGCCACTTTTTTATTTCATATTACAAATATGAGTCAGTAATACAACTCTAATGCTATCATCATTCTGATTACCAAAAATGTGAAAAATGGCATGTTACATGAAATATTCTTGTTTTTAGTTTTTTCCAACAACCATTTGAAAACCTAAAAACCTTATGGGATTTATGGGTCATACAAAAATGCCAATAATAGATTTGGCCTCTGAGCCACAGTTCACCAGCTTCTGGTATAGATGATCAGAGCCACATTCTGAGTTGCAAAAGTGAGAAAGAGAATAAGAAAGAAATAGTATTGATTAAGTACCGATGCTCACCTCTCTCTGAGTTTGAGCTTATTTGTTCTTTGATTGCTTTACATATGAATTTTGAAAATAAAATCCCTTAAATAACATCTCTAAAATAGGAGCCCTTAAACATCCCTTAAAAGGGGACATAATTTTTTTTTTTTACATTAAGCCAAGCAGATGGCCATTCCCAGTCCCACTGGATGGTGAGTTTTTAATTTCAACTACATTATCCATCATTGCATGCACTTTGCTTGAGGGCCAACACCTGCTTCGTGAACAGTGTATTTGTATTGGCTCACAAAGACAATTTTTAGTAGGTCTATAATAATTTACTGTCATCCTGAATCAGCAGATTTGAATATTCTGTATACAAGGTACTAAGCAGGAAAAGGGCCATGGAATCCAAATATAGGATTTGGTCTATAAACTACAAACCTTACTGTGTGAAATTTTCAGTGCTGCTTTATTTTAAAAATAGCATGAATATCAACAATTTCGGCTCTAATCTCTTTTTCATTTAACATTATGATTCCCTCCTAACCATTCACTTTGATTTCCCACTCACTGGCCTTTTCCTGTAGCACCTTACCTCCTCAGTCACTCTGACCTTCTCCCTGGTTCCTGATAACTGCCATATAGCTGCTATATGCATAACCGTCACGTGTGTGACTGACACGACGTATTTGCATATATTTTCTTCCTCTCATTTACGAGACCAGCAAGAGAATGCCATTTCTTTTGCAAAGAGCTTCCAGACTGGGGGATACTTTGAATACCATGTCAGGTAAAGGAAATATATTACTCCAGGTGGGTAGCAAAAACAGAGGCTTAGCACCCACAGTGAGCCAACTTCATAAGGCTCAGGAAAGTAGCCCTGGGTGGGAGTGGCATTTCATCTGAACAGATGCTATTTTGTACTGTAACTAAGATACCCCCAAAGCACCCTTCCTTGTTTCTCCCCCCCCCCCCACTGGGGGACCTTTTGAATTGCTGAGATTAAATACTGCAGAATATCCTATGACAAATGAGGCCATTGCCTGAGTTGGTCACAACCCTTCCCCCTTAACATGTTTTGTAAATGTTGTTATAGAATAATTATAAAAGTGGCAGAAAGAAAAACACACTTGCCATTTTTCATATTTTTGGTAATCAGATTGATGACAGTATTAGAGTTGTATTACTGAGTCATATTTGTAATATGGGATTAAAAAAGGTGGAAATTATGTCTTCTCAAAAAGTTCTTTTAGGAGATCCGTATGTAAGTTTTAGTAAAAACTCTTCCAATTCAAGCCCAGCAATTTGAAATAAATATTAAAAGTGTACACATGCATTCACACAGGCATATATACATAGTACTGATGTGATTTTCTTATTCAATTTTATTTCAGCACATACCTGTTACTTTAGAGCCTTGATTATCTATCTACCTTCAGGGCCCAACCAGATGAGGACAATTACATAACTATCAGAACGACTTAGAGGAAAAATAGTGCTAACGTTATTGACTGGCAAGGAGGATGCTGACGACTGGGCCTTCCTACATCACTGATGTGGACTTAAAATGGGATGAATACTCAGAAAAATTATTGATAGCTCCACTCAAAACTAAGAACAGATATATGTTCCACCAAATACAGCTTGTGGCAATTTTTCCAGAGAATTTAAAACTTATTTTCACATAAGCAATTTCACCTGAATGCTCATAGCTGCAGTATTTGTTATAGCTCTAATCTTAAAGTTCATCAGTGGACGAAATAGCTGCAAATACTGGTATAGCTGTGTTGTGGAATATTACTCAGCAATAACCAGAGGACAAAAGACAACACCTTGAAAGACAAAGTAAGATTCCACTTATGTGGAATCATGAGTGGCCAAACTCATAGAGACAGAAAGCACAAAGGTAGAAGTTAGGCGATTGGGTAAGGTATGGCGAGTTTAAAGGGCACAGAGCTTAAATTTTGCAAGATTGAAAACTTCTGGGAATTATTTGCATGGAAATGTGATTATACTTTTTTTTTTTTCAGAACTGGGGATTGAACTCAGGTGCTAGTGCTAGCCAGGGAAGTGCTTATTCCACTGAGCCATCTCCCTAGCCCCAATGTGATTATACTTAACACTACTAACTTGTATATCTCAAATGGTTAAAATGTTAAATTTAATGTTATATGTATTTACTACAGTCATAATTATAAAAAAATTTTTAAATGACTATTCTAAAAAGTGATGAAATCCAGGCTGTAGTTGTTGTACAATTAATTTCTTACATTTAATGATTGTACTACAGTTATATACAATGTCGATATTACAGGAGGCTGGGTGAAGACATCATGTCATTTCTATTTTTCTTCAACTTTTCTGCAAATCCAAAATTATTTAAAATCAAAAGTGTTAAGTGAAGGCAATTTTCCTATGCATAAACATCCTGAATAATGTTCATTGAAACTTAGCAGTTGATGATGTGAAGCAAATCTTCACACTTCTTAAGTATGGGTTCTAGGTAGTGGTTTCCTCAAAGTAGACAGAGAGAAGAAGGTGAAAAATGTCTTCAGTGTAGTGAAACCGTACAGTAGTAGCTTATCCAGGTGATCAAAGTCAATATCGAGGTTGCTATGATAATATGCAGAGGTGACAACAATTTCATTTCATTTATGTGGTCTTCCGGTGTCTCCCACACCTACGCTCATCTAATCAGGAGAAAACATCAGAAAAACCCTACTTAATGGACATTGAACAAAGAACTTGACCAGTTGTCATCAGAGCTATCAAGCTTATCACAAACAGAAAATTATCATAGCCAACAGAAGCCAAAGGAGACATGAGGGGGAAGTATGGTGTGATTTCTTAAGAGGGGTCCTGGAAAAGAAGCAGGGCATTATTTGGAAACTAAGAGCATCTAAGTAAAGTGTAGACCATAGTTAATAGTAAGGTAATGATTTTGTTTTATTACTTGTAACAAATTGTAAGATGTTACAATAAGGGAGTCTAGATACATGGTTCATGGGAATTTTACTATCTTCATAGCTTTAACTTGATCTAAAACTTCTAAAACTTGACTTTATCTTTAATACAATACAATTTTATGACTTCATTTGTGTAACATTCTTGAAATGTTATAAAACTTCAGAGACAGAGCATATATTAGTGGTTGTCGGGGGTGAGAGGCAATGGAGTGGTTAGCACAAGGACATCATTGTGGTGACAGCATAATTGAGTATCTCTATTGTGGCTGCAGTTACACAAGGCCATACATGTGACAGAACTGCACAAGTCTATATGCACTCAAAACCACAATTCCCCATGTAAGTCAGCTCTACACCACTTAGCGAGCTTGAATAAACTCTACGGACTGCGCCAATATCCATTACACAGTGTAGATGTTGTGCTGTGGTTTTTTGGTGGCTCTCGAGAAGAAAGGGTCATTTGGGAGAGGGCTGCACAGGACTTCCTTGTGTATTCCTTGGCAGCCTTCTGTGAGTCTATAGAAGTCCCAAAATTCTTTGGAAAACTGAAGACATTCTGAGATATCACATGTCAACTAGCTTAGTGAATTGTATTGGCAAGGATAAGTTGCTGAGCCTAGCTGTTGTTTTTTTGTGTTTTCTTCCCACTTCTCCTGGCCAAGAGTTGGGATGATTGTTTACTTGGGAATGGATTCAGGGAACTTCTGGAGAGTGGAACACTGCTAACTAAAATGAAGAATGGTGTTTTAGGCTTGCAGCTGGCATTGGGGTCTCAGGGCCAAGAACAACCTGAATGGTCTGACTGAAAAAGAGGTAGAGGTTCTGTTGCTAGGAATTGACTGTAATTTTCAGGGATCTACAAAATGTTTTCACTCCTTTTCAAGACTATATTTTTAAAAGAATACTTTTGGAAGAATAAGAAAAAGATGCCTTAGCCGGGCGTGGTGGCGCATGCTTGTAATTCCAGCACTCGGGAGGCTGAGGCAGGAGGATTGTTGTGAGTTCGAGACCAGCCTGAGCTACAAAGTGAGCTTAAAGCCAGCCTGAACTGCATAGCGAGACCCTGTCTCAAAAAGACAAAAAAAAAAAAAAAGAAAAGAAAAGAAAAAGATGCCTTATTTGGACAGATGCCACACCTAAGGGAGACAACTTAGGATGGGAAGGGCATCCTAATTTTTTTTTTATATATTTTAGGGAAGGGTCTACAGGGTGTTCAGGGTCTCACTACTAGATCAGACTCATAGTGATCCACCTATTTACAACCTCCCAAGAGCTGGGATTACAGGTGCATGTCACCACGCCCAGTTTCAACCACTGTCTCAGTGCATCCTAGAGAACAGGGCTGCCACAGCAGGCCTGGGGATCAAACCCACACCTCCTGCACCTGCTTATTGGTGCTTTAATACATTGAGCTATCTGGCTGGCCCTAGGGCACCCTAATTTTGATCCTCCATTTTCTTCTTCATTCAGGTCACCTTTTCAGGAAACAATTTGTGCAAATTTATATCACACCTTTGACTGATGATTCTGTTAGCCACCTGTGGAAATATTAAGATCAGTTAGTAAATGAATAGTACGGAAGATGCTTGTGGATTGTGGCTGTGAGTCTTCTGGAAGAGCTGAAGTGTGGTGCACACCTTAAAGATGGACGGCTTCAGGGCAGGTAGAGAACAGGCCTTGTGTTTCTCACTCATTCTTACGCCTATGGCACCTAGCAATATGTAAGCAAGGAACAAATGAAGGAAGGTGGCAGGGACTAAAGGAGAGAGAACTTGGTTCTGTATCCTCATTCCATTTTTCTCCACTTGTTTCCATGCTCTCATTTCTGTTGGGACAAGACAGGTGGCTGAGGTAGCCACTGTGAATGTCAATAACTGCACACAGTAGTGAGGGATCCAACTGAAAATTAAAGGTAGGGCTTCTTGGAAAGGTGCAAAGATGATGGGACCAGAGGCTGTTAGACCTGGAGAGCACTGCAGAGGTAAATCTCCAATCTGCATCAGGTAGGCTGGTGAGACTCAAAGGCAATTTGCTTCTGGGGACAGAACTCTTCACCAGCCAAGCAAGAACCATTCCAAGTCTCTTGCCTCTTATTCCAATGCTCTCTGCTAAAAAAAAGAAAATTAAGTTTTAAAATTTAAAGCATAATAATGACAGAATATGTGTGGTTTCTGTGTTGAGATTTTTAACATTTCTCATTTGTTACTTCTCAATTTTGCCATATGTGAATGTGAATAACATTCTGGAAACAAGTTTTTGATTCATCCTTAAAATTAAACAGTTTCATTATAGCCAAGTGTATTGCCAGAGTTTTATAACAATTAAAAATCTGGATACTGGCATTTCCCACAAAAATGAAAGTATTAATATTGTTAATAAAAATGCACCTACTTTTGCACACTGCTATTTCTCGCTTTCAACCCCTTTCATATCCATTCATTATCTTGTCTGTTCTCTAACAGCCTTTAATGCTTTGGATCAACCCCTTAGTTCTATGTGTCCTCTTGTCCCTATTTCAGCTTCAGGCCTGACAGATTTTGAAGCTGTCACTGATATCCAAAGTCCTGGTTCTCCCCTCAGTGCCTCCCCCAATGCAGGTGGTCCAGCTGGCTTGTACTCATCCTCATGGGCCTGTACTTGACAGCACAAACAGCAGAGAAAAGAAATCTGAGAGACTTTCTTTCTGGCTTTTGAGGTTTCAGTGCAGGAAAATTAGGGAAATAGAACTTGGCATAGAGAAACAATTTAGAAGGAAGTTGGAGTGAGGCATTTTAGGGGCTCTTACTTCCTTCCCCTCTCGGTTAGAAAAATGATTCCTTGGCTGTGGAATTCAGGTTCTGCTAGGCTGATGGAAGGGAGTCTTAAAACTTAAAAAAATGAGCTGAAGAAAAATTAGAATTAGGAATTATGTATTTGGTCACACTATCAGCTACGAGATAGGCTGAGATTCACATCAGTTGTATGTGTAGATACACATGTGACTTTCCTGAGAGCCTTTGTCATCACACAGCCACTCTCTAGTCTGATTACAAACCCCAAAGTCAAGCCAATCCATTTCAAAGCCTTTACCCCTTGTGAGAAGCTAGTAAGAAGAGATTAAGAGCACTTTTGGAAGTCATCTCACATTTCAGAAATACTGACAGGCTCTTAAATTGGAGTTAGGAAGAGGACTATGCAATGTGTAAACTTTTCCTGGTTCACTGAAAAAATATTTGGCAAAGGAGAGGAGAAAGAGAGCAAATTCAACGATTAGAGATTGCTAACAAAATTCTAGATATCAGGAAAGCCCGGAAGAGACATCATTCGATAGAGGCTGAGGCTGCCCTCGCTTCTGCTTGTGACTTCTGCTGATTCCTCACCATTTCTGTTACTCTATTGTGGGTACTGTCAACACTGAAGGGTCAGCTTGAGGAGTGGGGAAGGGCTCATAAAGTTTCTTATTTGTCTTGTTGTCTTTTGGGAAAGGCACATCAGAAGACAGATGAAAGAGGTAAAACCAACCAACCAACCAACCTACTGACCAATCAACCAAGCAACCACCCGCCCAACCATAAAGTGAGTGCTTACACACAAAAGCAGAATACACAAATTATACTATAAAATAGGCTTATAAAAAACTGATAAGAAATTTGAACAGGAAGGGTGGGGCGAGAAAGACAGGAAACACAGGGCCTACCCTTCTTCTGAGATATCTTTAGCCACCATCATATTCTGTTTAGAACTGCTACTTTATTTCCCAAATGCAAGTCATGTCTGGGCCTTCAAAACAAGGATGCTCATATGGAATCAGGGCTGGTAACCAGTAACATCCTTGCTGTCACTCCAGTAAGTGATAGTGGAAGTACAAAGGACACACTCTTCAGATGCCAGACATCATGGGACAGGAAGAAAGTTGAATCCCCATCCATATGCATTTCAAAAAATAGAGACTAAAATGTGTCTTCTAATATCCTACAGTATCCTTTGATTGCTTTCAGCAGTGCTAGGGCTCAGCCTTGGCTGGATGTTCAGGTAAGGAAATACTCTCTACACTGCAACTGAGCAAGCAAGCCAGGCTGAAATCTTGCCTATAATGTCCTTCTCAGAGTCAGACAAAAGAGAGAAGTTTGGTTAGAATTTTGTCAATGATTCTGTATCCAGTTGGTGTGAGCAAAGACTCCCAAATGCTATTCAACTCCTTAGTGATGTGAACCAGATGGAAAATAAAACAAAAGAATTCACAACTCATGGTAGACTGAATTGAATGTCTTTAATTTCACACAATGAATAACATATGAATAGGATTAACTTCTTTTTTTTAATAGTTAAGTGCTCTATACTGTGCTAACCTGATCTGGTAGCGAAAAAGACTGAGCTTTGTTTTAGAAAAAACTGTTTAAAACCCAACATCTAAGACCATGGAGGAGCATGACAGTAAAGCATGCCAGGTGTATCTACGCCTCAAATAACAGCAAGTCCATGTTCATTTTAAATGTACAAAAATGCTTTATGAATAAAAACTGTTACAAAAGAACATTTCAAACAATGTACAATTTTTCTTGCCTCTATATTCAATAAAATACAAATACATTTTTGTTCTAAAATATGTTTACATACAATCAAAGTAGGACATGCAAATTACACTTTAAAAAAGGCTTTTAAAAACCACTTATGAATACAAACTAAAAATTAGCCAGCACGACTTGTAAGACAATCTTGTGCCCATTTTTTTCTTTTGAAATATATATGTACATATTTAACACATCATGTGCATTTATTATTATTTAAGAAATAGATTTTTTTTTTAAAAGGAAGAAAAAGAAAGACACCAGCCTAGGGTGGAACTGCCCTTTCAGGTTGACCAGTGGGCAGCTCTCATCAGTTTCCCCCCTTTAGTGTTTATTATACCTGGGAGAGTGGGCAATAGATAATCCAGGAAGTTTCTTCCTTGGTTGATATGTGCTTCTAAGACTGTTCCCCAAATGACAGTCCCACAGGGAAGGTAGGCTGTCAGTGGGGTGAACTCTCTAAGAAACAAGAGGCAGAGGGAGCCTTGTATTGTGGAAAGAAATCTTAAGAAACACCAAGGAAATGCTACGCTATATTACAGTTTGAGTTTCTAGGCACTGTGATGACATGATCTGTATGCTCTGGCATCTGGACCACTGTGATACGCTAGGGTAGTGTCGAGAAAAATGTCTATATTTATCTACTTTTACATAATGAGGAGGATTGAAAATCCTGCAACGTAACACTTAAATGGCTTTTGAGGCATTTCAGCTCCTGTCTCTCTCTGCGCTACAGTTGGCATTTAAAGGCTTTGGAAAGATATGTATAGACTTTAGACAGTTACCAGGTAAATCTTCCTAGTGATAGGGAAAAATATTCTCCAAAATCTCATTATCTGAATGTTGTTGGATAATAAGCTAGGAGTGGGATTTTCTACTTAGGTCCTAATACCAAATCCTTTATGTAATACATCACCTTATACTATAATTCTGTCACCACTTGCTTATCATATTTATAGACCCAGCAATGTGCAGAACAAATTCTGTCTGCCATTGGACATGGCCTCCCACTTCAGACTTTAGCTAAGTTAATGTGCTGATCTTCTTCCAGACTTTAGTCACCTTTCCAGGGATGTCCTTGGCTGTGAAGTCCCAGCCCTGCCAAGCCACAAAGCAACCTAACATACGTTACTTTCCTTTGAACTTTCTTCCTTGGGTTGTCACAAGAGCTGCACTATTTGAGGAGCATAGACTTCTCATTGGAGATTAAGAGTTGAAAGGCAAGTGGTCACTTAGTTAGGTAGTATGGTGGGTTAAAGACCTGTCAGCACCTTTAGGGAGGTTGTGTCTAGGTTTCATAATTTTGACATCCTTTATCAAACTCTTTATTAATTGGGTTCATATCTGCTTACTGAAGGACAGTAGTCTGGGTAAAAGGAGGAGGGGGAAGGAATGAAAATCAAGAGGTTTCTCTTACTATAAAATATTTGGTGGCGCTGTATATGGAATCTCGTGGATACCACATAATGCCCTCTTAACATAAGAATGCAACCCCAGTAGGCAGTGTTGGATGGCTAAGAGAGTCCACAATCTGGGACAAGAGAGTTGGGTTGCCTTTCTGGCCCTGCAGCTGACTAGAAGGGTGACTGGCTGGCCCCAAGTGGAGCCTGGGGTAAAGAGAACAAGAAAGAGGGCCTTTAGAGCAGAAAGAAAGAGTTGAAACAATGGGTTAGGTTAATGAAAAATGTGACACAGAGGGACTAGAGTGATGGAAAGAGGCAACAGTCTAGGTGACTAGTCTGGCTTCCACACCCGGGGAGCTGTTTAATACACTTCAGCTGTAGTCCACTGCCATTTTCCAGTTTATTCCTGTGGTCTGTATATGGAGATTTGCTTTGAACTCACAGGCCAACCACAAACCCCAATTCACGTGTAATTTGCAACTTCATTGTATCTCTTGTGGAATATTTCTTATTGTTTTGGAAATTCTAATGTACCTCAAGTTATCTGGACCTTCTCACCTACTAGAGGTGAATGCCAATTAAACTTTGAGTCTTTTTTTAAAAGAAGTTTTCCGAGCACCAGCTGGCTCTCCTCTGTAAGATTTAGTCTGCTTACAGACTTGTGTGAAACAGTGCAGCAATGGGAGGGAGAAGGTTACAAGAATAAAGGAAATTATTTTTCAGATCCAAGGGGAAGAGAAACTTCTTTATGGCTTAATTGGAATGAAAATGGTTGCTCTTTCATAGCAATGGTGGGGTGAGAGGGGCTAATTTAAACCTTCCTCCCTGGTGACTTTGGAACCACTCTTATATGGCTTGGAAATGACAGATTGAAAAGGGCTGGTTTGATTTTGCTGTTCAACTTGTGTGAAATGGCGAAGGTCAGTCCAGGTCATAGACTGAGTGTCGAGGATATAAGCCTTAAAGTAGAGTCCTTTAAACTTACATATTGCTGGATTAAATGGAACTGACCTAGTAGGGTGCAAATGATGTGATGTCCATAGTGACTACACAGAACAGAATAGCTCTGTAGGTAATTTCAACCAACTGTGGGTGCCACAACAGAGAAGTGACGTTTGCAGGCACGTTAACTTGAGACTAAAATGCACTCCCATAGTTACCCCATAGCTTACTCTCTTACGTTCCCAACAATGATCAATCTCCCTGTAGGGAAACAATATTGTGTCTGCAGTGATAATATAATTTCCAGCTGGTCCTAACTTCCTGTAAAGAAACTTAATTTGGAGATGAACCAGATATTCTTACTCCCACTGGAAAATTTAATTCTCTCTTTCAGTGTCTCTCTTTATACAATCTACCATGCCAGGTATTTGATGGCTTGGGAAAAGCAAGGGGAGAAGGGAGGGAGCAAATTGAAAATACAAAATTGAAATTTTCACATTTGACTTTAGAAAACATCTACGGCAATGGGATGACTTCATATTCATTCTGAGTCTTCTTAACTTGTTTTACTTGGGTTTTGGAAATGGATAATAGAGATGGAATATCTGTCCACACTAAACCAATGGCTAGAGTACAAGTTGGATGAAAAATGTACAGTTGAAATTGACCATTTAAAAGACGATTTGTCACACACAGTTTGCATCCATGCAGACTGATAGGGTTATAATTACATTATGTACAAAAATGTTTTAGTGTATTAAGGCAACCACAATATGGATACTTTGTCCAAGGTGGCTTGACACAATTGAAGTGGTGATACCCTTTAAACATTTTATTTTTATTTTTCAGATAAGAACACTTAATTCCATTGACTTCTAAGAAATAATTATCAAGAGACAATGAACTTCTACTGTCTTTTTGTTTCCTTTTTTCAACACCTACAGCTCTTTGTATGAAAAAACATCGCATACCAAGGCATTACTAGACACTTGTCTTCCTGGTGGGTCTGGGGTTCTATTTTTTGGTGGCTTGTCAGTTATTCCATTTGCTGTGGGGGATTAAAATCATTTTAGTCTATCTGTTCTCTGCTATTATGTTTTAAGTATAAAAATAACCTGGTTGACACCTGGGTCACCATATCCTGGGCTGCTCTCAGTCACTTACGTAAAAGGCTTCATGAGAACTGAGTACCTGTTTCACAAGGTTCGGTATTCAAAGCCGGGTTCCTCAGGACAGTGCACCGAGGGTGGACTTTCCTACACAGTTAAGGTTTACAATTCTTTAGATGTGTACCAAGAAAAAGAAGGCAGCAGGGCAAAGGGAAGATACAGAACACAGAAACACGATGAGCCAAAGACAAGCAGGAACAGTCGATGCTAAAAACCAGTGTATGTGGGGCAGAGGCATACAGAAGAATCTGAATGCAGGTTTCAGGTCGCCTATCACTAGAATGTCACCTTCTGATCACACGATTCCATCTGAGAAAACCTTATTGTTAACGGAAAGATTCAGGCCATCTGCGATGATGTGAGTGTTCTCCCACCCCTCTCAAGCCTAGAACTCACATACCAAAACAGATAAGAACCAACGACGTGGAAGTGGGTTATAACAAAGCCAGTTGACACTTTTTGCAGCTTTTCTCCCCTTGGAATGTTTCCTAATCGAGGGCGTTTCCCTTCCGATTTTCCTGGCCCACAAAGCACTCCGATGCAGGGCGCACGTGGAGCGAAAGGTTAGGCGGCAGAGGGAGAGCGCCAGACTCCTCCCGGTCGTTCTTCCGCCGCCTTTCGGGAACCAGCCTCACAGAGGTGCGGCGGGCTGGTACCTCCTGCTCAGCGGGGCGAGCTTCTTTGGAAGGTATCCCCATGCTATGCTGTGCCATGCCAAGAGCTCCGATGGCTGAACCCTGTCGTCTGGCCCGATTCTGCCCGCCCGGCTTCTGGAGAGGAGGGCGGGGGATCCGCGCCACCCTGGCTCTCTGCACCTGCGAAGCCTCAGGCCCCAGCCCCAGGTGCAGATGCCCAGACCCACCTTAGGGGAGGACCTCGCTCTCGCTCCCTCGCGATTTCCTCGGCCTTTTGGCCTTCACCTCCTCTTCCTGGGGAAGGGGCTGCTGCGGAGGCGGCTGCGCGGGCTGCCCTGCGGAGGGCGCCGCGAGCTTCCGCTTCCCGCCTCGGGGCGCCTTGGGCAGCGCGGGCGGCGGGGGCGGCGGCGGAGGGGGCGGAGGGGGCGGCAGCGGGGGCGGCGGGGGCGGCAGCGGCGGCGCCTCGCGGGCCATGTGGATGACGGCCTCGATGGTGGCCATGACGGCGTCCTGGCCGGCGGCGGGCTCCAGCGCCAGCGGGCTCAGGCCGGGCTTCTGGCCCCGCTTGGTGGGCAGGTCGATGCATTTTTCCAGCACTGGCATCTGGTCTCTGGAGTCCTCGTCGAACTGGGTGGGCTGCTTGCGGGGACGCCCTCGCCTTTTCTTGACGAAGTTGTTGCCTGTCTTTGATTGTCTCTGCAGCCGCTTGGCCTTCAGTATCTTGTTCACATGGTCCAGGTTCTTCTTGGTGGACAGGATCTTGGTGTAGCTGCACATCTTCCGCACTTCGCACTGGATGGCTTCGATCTCCCGCCGCTTGAATCGCTTCTTCAGGGAGGAGCTGGCTGCAGGGGTAAGAGAAAAAATTGAGCACATGGGTTTGCATTTGCGCTGCCTACAACCCACTCTTCTTTCAAGGATGACTGGCATTTCATCTGGCTATAAGAAGCACACGGAATTATGCTTCGGATGTGACTCTGCATCTGGTATAGAGTTTTCTTCCTCAAATTGAGACTAAATACATCTTTGCTGGATAACTGTTAAAGTGTACAAAATGTTTCTGAGTACAGTATTTCAGTCCTCATAATCATACGAAGCCCTTCTCTCCCCATTTTAAGGATGTGGACCCTAAGGCCCAGGCTGTTCAGGTGACATGCCCTGAGCATTGGCAGCAATATAAGATAAAAATTTCTTTATCACAGAGTTTGGCACCTGAGCCTATTCAATTTAGCATGGTAGCATTTTACTATGCTGGATGAATAAATTGGCATGGAGCTGTCCATATTTTGTAACCTTGGTTATACAAGCGTATCATCGACCAGAACACACGCTTTGAGAGCTCTAAAATATGTAGCGGAAGCCTCCCGTCCTAGTGCTTGTCTTTCTTTCCTGGGATGCTGTTTGGGCTGGCACTGGCCTTCAGTGGACCCCCCGCCCCCCGTTCTGTATTTGTGAGACATTCGGTTAACCAGACTTTCTTTCTCTTTTTTTTATGGAACCACCAGGGATTGAACTCAGGCCCTTGAGCTTGCCAGGCAAGCGTTTATTCTACTGAGCCATCTCCCCAGCCCTACCAAGACTTTCTTGACCAGTTCTCCCTCTGGGAATCTGCCGGAAAAACCCGCTCAGGTGATTCAGAATCATTTTCACCCCCTGTATTGAACTGTTGTTTGCAAAGGGCTTGTTTCGTATGCTGCTGGCCAGATGGCACCTTTATTTTATGAGCCAAACTTCTCCGGAAGTCCTGTACTGCCACCACTAAATGGCCTTCAGGACTGCCTCGTTTTGAAGTTCAGACACCATAAAGTGTGAATAGCTTCAAGACACTCATGGCCTTTCACCCTTCATCATCCTTTCTGCTTGTGTGATCCTGTGAGCAGATCTAGCACGCATCCCCGGACATTGCCCCTCCCTCCCTCCCTCCTAACAACCACTCTGTCCACCTGTACACCTAAGAAGTGTGCCCCCCTCAGTGCTTTGCTGCTGTGATTTACCCTAAACGTTCATCCCAAACAATTTCACTGAAAGCACCTAGGCCTACGTGGGGACATATTTTATGTCAATGTCTTAGTTGTAACCTCTCGTGTTTTTTCTCCATTTACTAGCAGAAAAACAGGTGATCTTAAAGGGAAGAAAGAAAAAATCTCTTAGGAGGATGGATACCACTTTGACTTATTATTCTTGGGCACTCCCACTTCCTGCTTTTCCCTGTTGCTCTATTTCCCCCTCACGCTGCGGCCCTCCCAGATCTCTAGGAAGGTTTCATTTGAAGTTATTTATGCCACCAGCTTCACAGAGTGGGGAGCAATGAGTTGTATAGGCCAGGTGAAAATGTTTCTGCTGTTGGCCAAAGGTCAGCAAGACTGAGCAATGAATAACTACTGAGCGATCTTTAAAATAAGTTATAAAGATCAAAATAGAACAAAGCTAGAGTGAGCTCCTGGCCGCAAAAATAAAACTTTTGTACTATGTCCTTAAAAAAAAAAAAGCATTCAGTTCTCAGATGCAGGAACTGGTTTTTGTCTGGCTTTATTCTCTTACTGGGCTGAGCATTGGACACAGACAGGATTTAAAGGTTATGTTTTGGTACAGACAAATGAGACTAAACGTTGCTACCTTGTGTGCCATCCATTAAAGGAGCTTGAGTTTAGATTTTAAAGTAATTAATGCAAGTATAAGAGCATGAAAAGTTAGCCTCCCTATCAGGGCCAAATAATTTAACTCACTCTCAGAGTTCATATGTAAATGAAAACTTGTTGGAAATACTTCCCAAAACTTCTAACTTTTTTCAAATGTACATTCCATTTTCATATGCCCTCTACTAAGTTTAAATCACCCACCTAAAAAGAAAACACCATCTGGTATATAACAAAAGATGATAAGCATAAAGTAAATGATTTTTTTTTTTACATTTGCAGCATGAAAGTATACATTAAATCAATCTTTTGACACTATTTAACTGCATCAGGTCTGACTGAAATAGTCTATGAGTTGGACATTATGTTGGGCCAAATATAACCAATGGATAGCTCTGCCAAGTGTTTTCTTTTAGAATAAAATGCCAATAAATCAAAAATTAAAAACTCCAAAACTAATTCCCTTAAAATACTTTAAAAGATAATCTCATGATCATTTCCTTTGAAACCACCATTTGTACTAATGGATATTCATGCTTTGTACTATTTGTGTTCTCTTTTTAAAGAAACAAAAAATTACAGATTGAGCTATCACTCCCTTCTCTATTGCATGTCTTTCCTTCACATGCTCATATTACTATTATTATTATTGAAAATCTGAGGATCTGTATGGGTGAAAGTTAAGTCTGAAACTACCTACAGTTGGTAAGAACAGGGAATTTTTCCAGATTAGTGGGAGTGGTACTGAAGACACAGAAGTTCAAGGCCCTCACAATGCCTTGTCAACACTGCCTTTGTTACTTGTGTATAACTGGAGGAAAAAGACACACAAAAGCATCCTTTAACGTTTGATGTATTGGCCAGGTGTGGAGGAGCCCAACTGTAATCTCAGAGGTTGGCTGAGACAGGAAAATCACCACAAGGTCAGCCAGTGCTACATAGTGAGCTCCAGGCCAGGTTGACCTACATAGTAAGATCCTGTCCCCAAAAAATAAAAATAAAAAAGGATAGTGTTACAGTAAAATGTAACAATATAAATATTAATTAAAAGAATCAATCAATAGTAATGCACTCAAACATGAAATCTTACATGTCTCTTAAAATGAATAAATATATTGACATAGTTGTACCTAAAAAAGGGTTGAGTAAAAAAATTGCCAAAATATTTGTAAGTATACTTTTTATATAAGCTTAAAAACACATAAATACCCCTTTAATCTCTCTAATTTTTGTTTCATCGTTAGCATTCATTTGTTGCACTGAAGGGACATCAACTATGAGCCAAACACCTGATGGAGGAGAGTTTACCATCTATTTTCTCCAGAGCTATCTTATAAACTTTAAGCTTCTGGAGTAGGACTTTCAGAGTATAACTTTCTAGAACTTTCTGGAATGATGAAAATATTCTTTATCTCCACTCATACTGTGGCCACTAGCCATATGTGGTTCCTGAACACTTAAAATATGACTAGTGTCATTGAGAAACTGGATTCTTACTTTAAATGTGTTATATTAGATACCTGAGGCAGCACAGTTCCAGGGTGAAGCATTCTGAAATGCAGAGAACAGAAGACTTATAAGGATTCAGTCAATAAAATGGGGACTGTAAGAAACTCTAGGTAAGCAACCTAGTATCCCTAGCAAATCAATGACAGGGTGAGTCAAAGGAGAATCTGTAAATTATGAAAAGATTGAAGATGTCCTTATTTGGAAACCAATTTAAAAGAGTATTAAAATATACCATGAAATAGATTCAAATTTGAATTCTGCTTGGGTATTTCATGGGATAGTTACTGTTAATTTTCTTATATATAATCACAGCATCATTATCAGGTATATGACAATATATAGATGAAATCATATGCAAACATTTGAGATGGGCTTCAAAATAGCAGTAGTGATCTTGAGTTTATATTTCTGTAGCTGAGCAATGGGTACATGAGGTTTATTAGTGCTATTTTGTCTACTTTACCATAACACAAGGTAGTTAAAGATGATGAATTATAAGTGGCAAAAAGAAAATATTTTGTACAATTTTAGGGCTAGAGTGAGTTCTGATTTTTCCCTGATATTTCACATGTACACTTGTGGAAGGATAAGAGATGTGCTCATGGAAAACCATGCATCCATCATTTTCCCTTGTCATTTACCATCCTCCTGGTTTAAAGCATGGGAAAATAAGTGACTTCTCTGGGCATTGGGCTATGATCAAGTGAATGAACGTCCATCATGAGCTAACCTCCACTGATGACATCTGGCACTACAAACTAGTATCTCTCTACCTTTAGTGTGTCATACTCTTAGTGGTTTTAATTTTTTACATCTACTGATCATCTGAATTTCATTTTGTCCTAATGCTTATTAGCCACAATTTCAGTTCATATTTATTATTCCTATGTTCAAACAATAGCAGAGTGCAGTATAGCAGAAATGACTTTGCAGATGGGGAGCTGGAAATAAAGGTGGTCAAGGATGAACCTTTAGCCCCGTGAGTCTCTTCATCTGGTGGAGGAGATGAATGGACTAGCTGTTCTCCAAGTTTCATTCTTGTTTTAAAGACTGCTATAATTGTTTCCTATACTTATTATCAGTTGCTTTTCCCAAATGTTGGGTGGCTTTCAAAAACATTTATTTCATCAAATAATTCTGAAAGCCTAATATGCAGGGGGCAAGAGGACTATGGACTTGGCAGGGTTTGATATTCACAAATCTTTCTCCTTATTGCTTATGATTTCACTGTCTTTCTAAATGTTTACAGATTTTTCTCTCTTCAATTTGCTTCATTATTGGACAGTAATTTCTGGGCTCTTGCTACAAGATTGATTCCACATTTGCTCTCTTTCCTATAATTGCCCTATATCTTGCCTGCTTTTTGTTAGATTTAAAGAGTAATTATGAGTGGTCCAGACAAAATACAAATTTATTTCTTCATAAATCTGTAATACAAATGGTCTAGTAGAGCCTTAAAATTGCTATATAAAAGGCTGAGCTTTGGTTCAGAACTAGACTAACTTTTTCACTCTCATTATTGGAAGATTGCCTCACCGGCATCTTGTTGACTTTGCCACACCTTCTATGATACTCAGAGAATGGGCTTACCAGCTCTTTATGCGCACATGCTTGCAGATGGAGACGTAGTACTGGCACATGAACCAAGCCAAGGGTGAACATGACTGAATTATACAGATGTTTTCTCCAAAATTGCTGCTAACATTGGTAGACTATAGTTTGTTCATGTGCAAGACATATTTCAGCTTCAGAAATAAGATTTGGGTGGGCTCTGGGGAAAAGCAGATATTTTTCTTGCTACTTAAAAGTACCTAAGGAAAGGTGGGGAGACATTATGGGAAGGCTCAGTTGCTGGGGCTGAGTTGCTTTCTAGGGTGGATAAAGAGGAGCGTCATGTAGCTCAGTTAGGACAGAGAGCTGCAGTGTAAATTGCTTAATGTGCTAATATATGTTAGAAGGTTCTTCACAAACCAAGGCTACATTTCTTTGTACTGGTAGAGTTTCCAGCATACGTTCTTTTATAATGCAGTCTGTGGTCTGGTATGTCCTATGTGGTCAGCAAATATAGTTTCATGGAAATTCAATTGTCTCATTGTTTTCAAACATAAATTGTGTATTTTTTTTGTATTTTGGATTTGGATTTGACTCAGCCATGATCTTTTATTCTCCTAACGCAGCACTTTTTTTTTTTTTTTAATGGCCAGTATGAGGCAATCTGCCTTGGCATGTAAATATTGTTCTTCCACCCTATGAATTTAAATTAACCTTCCTTGGTCCTCGTCTTAAAAGCTCTTTTGAAAAGGAGGACAAGTTGTCTCTGCTGCTAGGGCCGCTGCAAGGTAGGGGACATCTCAGTGGCTGCTGGTTGTCAACATGAGTATAAGCACTGCTTTCCATATGTACATCAGTACTTTACAATTAAGAGTTAGCAGATGTGGGAGATTTGTCATGACAGGGCCATGTTTCCATTCTGTTTTTTAAGTTATCCTAATATACTTTGGGGTCCCTTTGAAAATGGGACCAGCTTGTTTAAAACATAGTGACTATCAGCCTCTTCAAATAATAGGTTTTCCCCGGGGTTGAGAAAGAACATCGCATCTCAGCTGCAATGGCTTGCAGACCCTTGTCTTTGTTCTTCTCTTATTCTGCTCTTATTTCACTTTTCTCTTGAGGCAAGGTAGGAGGCAAGGTGGGCAGTTTTGGCAGATGCAGAGGTGAAACAAAGGACACACAGGTGTGAGTGTGGGTATGTGTGTGAACTCTGAAGCAAGATAGGCCACTGAATGATGTTTGCCCTTGAGCACCTCCCTAGGCCTTCCTGGATCTAGTGCATTAAGGCATTAGATCTTTAGAAACTTGCCTTGTGTTACCCTGCCTCTTTTTGCCATTGTTCACCTCCTCTCCACCTCTCCAGCCTCCCAAGTGAGGTGCATATTACTTCCCAAGACTAAGAAATATTTTTATTTGGCTTCAGGAAGGACCCATTAATGATTGGTATTTCCATTATTTATGTTGTATCTAAAGCATAGGATGTACATTAAGCACTCCAGCAATTTTTATATGGGAAGAGAGTGATGTCTTTACTTCAGCATGAGTTACTCAAAATAGAGAGAAAGGTCATATGTACTCAAAGTGTTCATGGATGGGGCATTTCTTCAGAGTGTTGTTTTTGGGGTATGGTCAATGTCCTAATTAAGTGCTATACCAGGTCAGACCAGATGGTTAATTATAGAAAGGCAATACTTTTAAATAGAAAAAAAATCAAATTATTTTATAATGAGATGAAAATTATCCATGAACTATTTCATCTATCAAACAGAATTTTGTTTTATCACAACCAAAGTTTACAAAAGATCAATGAGCAATGTTCTTGTACAAAACGACAAAGGCTCTAAATGTTGTCACTCTGTCAGTCTTGTCCATGGACTCATAGTAATGTCACATAGCAGCTGTTGTAATGCAAAATATTTAATGTCCTGTTAGGGTAAAGTGGGTGAGAAAATAACTGCTTTATGAGAAAGACTCATGTTATAGAAAGTGAGTTTTTGGTAATTATTGGAAATGCGCTGATCATTTGACCATTTTGTTGCTGACAATGTGCAGCATAACTACGAAAATCCTTTAAATCTGCAAATTTGAAAATCTCACACAGAATTAACTATTAAGTGAATATGTTCAGAGATTTGATTCATTAAAAAAAATGAAATGCCTTCTGATTTGTAAAACCGTTTAATTGTTAATAAGGAAGATCATTAGCCAAATTTCAGTAGCAACCTTGTTTAATTGACGGATGAGATTCTTAAAATATTAATATTAAAGCATAGCCAATAATATACTGTCTTCTTTATGTCTCTGTAAAATACCCTTTTGACCTACAACACTCACTAACAAGTAGTAAAGCAAACTGAATCCAGAATCTGACCTTTCTTTACTTTATCACAAATGTTTAACTGACACAAAAACTTGAAAGACATGTAAGCAAACTCAATCACTTGGCCTCCTTAAAAGATTAAGTATATTAAAATTAGCACATTTTAATGCCTCTGAAAATATTTGTTTCATGAAAAATAATGGAATACAAACTTAAATTATTTTAATAATATAATTTATTTTATGTTTATGAAATCCTTTTAAGGTTTGTACTTCAAAAGAATGCATGAATTCTATGCATTTAGGTGCAGTGTTCATTCAAAATTATGTTACTGATATCACTACAGGATCAAAAACATTTTTTTTCTTTTTCTTTTTTCTTTTTTTTTGCATTTTAGGGAAAGGTCTATAGGGTGTTCAGGGTCTTATTGCTAGATCATACTCATAGTGATCTGCCTGTTTACAGCCTCCCAGCAGCTGGGTTTATAGGTGCACACCACCCCGCCCAGTCTCATTTGCCATCTCAGTGTGACCCAGGAGCAGGGCTGGCAGGGCAGGCCTGGGGCTTGAACCCCCATCCCCTGCGCCTGCTTGCAGGCACTTTAATCCACTGAGCTATTTGGCAGGCCCTCAGGATCAAAAAATTTGTAGTCTGCAGCCTTAAAGTTTTTTTTTTTTTATGTTTGTGTGTTTTAACTCCTACAGATGTTATTTACTTACATAGCATTTAATCTTAGATGATCTTAACTTTCTATGAGCTCAGGGCTAAGAATTATTAAAATTTCTTGCAAGCAGACAGACATGGGTGTTCTTTATACTTCCCAAAACAGAAAACATAGTTCTTGTCCCATAGTGGATGCCTGATTAATATGTCCTGCTAGATTGTTTAGACTGTAAACTGCTAGTGATCATGTCTGCATAACATTAATCTTTACATTCCTACAGCACTATTAAATTTAATTGCAGGGAATTCCATGGTGTTAGAAGAGGGCTATGCCCATTGAGAACTTTTAGGATGAGACTTTATTTTAGCTTTCTTTACTGGATTAGGCACTTGTGAGGTCCTGGTCCCTAAATTTCTAGAACCCTTGATTTCTTTGGCAAGCAGAATGATCTTTACCCATGAGCCTGGGTGATAAGACAAACCACCTATGGCTTTGGACCGATAAAAACAGTAGTGAGCTCTTGAGGGAGAACACAAATATAATAAGGAAATCTCAGGGTTGCTAAAAGAACTTGAACAAAATAGCTGGATTTGGCAGAAGTCATAGTATTTATCTTGAAGAAGACTTCATTTTCCCCAAACCCTGGGTTTTCCTATGACATTACACCACTGGCTCATATTAGATAGAGGCCCAGTTAGCTGCCTTGAATACTTTCATATAAACTGCTATCAAACCTAGCAATTCCTATGTGGAATTGTTTGGGCTTTTTTTTTTTTTTAGTCTTATATCTATAAGCCTTCTATTCAAATTTGCAAAAGTTAGTTTTATTGGTTTTATTCCAGGGTTCTGGTCTGTTGTGAAAGTTTTGAATATTAATTTTGTTTTCTCAAAGAGTGCTCAGAGTTGTAGGGATTTTTCAAGGGGTTTAAATACCCTCAAAGTTAATTCTGTCCCTTCGACTCCTGGGTTTGATTAAAATGACTCAAGTGCATGCTATTGTTTTTCTTTTTTATTAAAGCTTTTAAAGAAAACATGTCAATTTGCACAAATAAAATATCCTTGTATTCTTCTGAAGAACAATAAGCAATTATACACACTGCTTTAGACTTTCATATATTGTTGTGTCTGTCTCCTTGGTAGATGATGGATGTGTCCCAGGAACAATAACTTTGCATTGTCTACAGGTGTGTGCCCAATTCTATTATTTCTGCCAGGATCAGACAGGATATTGCATCTGATGTTGGAAAGAGAAGGAAGTCTTGCATTTTTCTTTTTTCCAGAGGCAACTCTGGCACTAGTGCAGGGAAAAAAATCCCATAAAACAAAATAATAGTTGTTGTATTTCCAAAGCTTCCAAATTTCCACTGGAATTCGGTTGATATTTAAGACTCAGAAGTCTTTCATGAATGACTTCCATCTTAGTATATTATCCTTATTCTTTAAAATTCCAAGTAAGTCCTTTTCCTAGGACCTTGTTTCAGCATTTGTTTTTCTGCTTCGATCACACTCCTGAGATCCCCCTGAAGGCACTGCATTTCATCTGTCCTGTATTGGGATTACTCTGCATGGGTTTTGTTCTCTTAGATTATGATTTGCTATAAGATCACAGTAATATCTTAGTCATTCTTGGAACAAATATGTATGGTGTCCCACTTTCTGTCATACATTGTGCTGGCCAATGAATTCTGCATATCTTGACCCATGTGGAGCTTGCTTGACTTCTGAATTGAAATCACTCTGTGGGACTTGATCAAAACTAGCACTTACCAGCCACTGTGAATTGTATGCATGGGACATGAAAGATTTTTTGAAGGAGATCCAAATCACTGAAAATTATTTTAGAGCCTCACATATTTCAGCTGTTTACTGCTTTCTTTAGGGCACCACTTACTCTTCAGAGTCTCTAGGCAATAAGACCAAAAGCACTATGAAATCTAGACCAATATTCAAAATGTTCCATGGGAGAAGTGGAGTTTCAGTGACTAAAATGTGAACAAGTTTACAACTTATTAGGGACCACTAAGAAAATTAGCTTGAATGTGTTAAGCTATAATCTGATTGAAAAAATATGAGATCCCCAGGAAGAACAACACATATACATATAGTAATTATTAAAAACAAAAACTTACCTAAAAAACTCTTACATATACATATATAACCATATTTGTATGTATGTAGCTATACCTATTTCTCTAAGAAAGAAAAAGAGAAAGAGAGAGCAGAGAGAAAATAGTATGCTATTTTAAAGATACCATCTTTAGAGCAGTTTTAGGTCCCAGCAATTTTGGGAGGGCACAGAGATTTTTCCTTGCTCCAACACACACATCGCCACCACCATGAATAGTCCTTCCATTGCCAAATGCTTGGATCCAAACTATAATGGTTTATTGTGGGGAGTGGTCATATGCTCTCTTGGCAAGTATTTAGAAATTCATGTTATGAGCCCTATACCAGTAGTTGTTTTAAAAATAAATTATTGCTTTAACTTTTTATTTTTTTTTAATGTAAGCTTGGACAGAGTACATGCAGCAAATAATTTTTTTTCTCAATTTTAGATTAGACAATTTGAGAGGAAAATGCTCATTCATCATCTTTCCCATTAGGAGACTATAAATTATTGGCTCCTATACCATGTGGCTCGGATTCTAGGAAAAGTTAGTGTAAACCCAAGTTTCGATGCGTGGAGTAGGAGAATGAGTCATAAACAACACACAGACATATGCTTTCATACAAATACGGCCCTGCACCATCAGCTTCCAAAGTCTGCTTCCCATTAATTATACAACAAAATGAACTTTCCATATGTAAAGCCCAAATCACTTAGCGATGGCAACCTGAATGAGACAAAGACCAGGGTTGCAAGCGTGTTGTTAATGAACAAAACGACTTCAAAATACTAAAAATCCTCTCAAGACATCTTCAGATATTGGAGGACAAGAAAGTTATTTGGAGGAGTATTTTTGAACAATAAAATTGCACACAGGGCCACTGCTGAGCAGGCAGGTCTGTTCCCCTGCTGAACTGAAGAGCAGTAGTAGGCTTCCCCTATTTTGCTGTTACTGTTGTTCAGTTGACATCAGGGGGAAAGCCCAGGATTCAGGCCACCCAAGAACATTCACACACCTTGCTGGGAGTGCTGAAAAGTCTACATCTCTCCCATTAATACTTTCTCTGGGTCTTTCAAACTGTGTGTTAGCTGTACCAGTTTATGTTTCCTGAGGGCCATCTAGTTTAAAGAAGTATCAGGGAAACAAACTTCCTAAACAAGTGGTTGCTTCGACAGATGCTAAGAGCAATGCAAAGCAGCAGAGTGCTTTCTTCATATCCCCTTCAAAAGTAAATCTCATAAAAAAGACCAGCAGACTTACTTCCAGTGAACATCAAAAGAACAGATAAATTTAAGGCTTCCAGGGTAGGAATGAGGGAATAAAAAAAGACTTTTCCTCTCTGCGAGTGGATATATGGGTTGTTTTAATTTATTTACTCAGTGATTATTTTCTGTGTCATCTGATGCTTTATATCCTGTTTTAGACCATGCTGCATAAGTCCACTGCATCATTTGGCTCTCAAGTGACTCTAAGAAAATAGAAAGAACTAACCATTTAAAAATATCTGTAACTCAGGGTACAGTGTTTGACATGTAGTACCAAACACGTGAGGACTTTAGCATTTCTTTGGCATAGAGATGAAAACTGAGACCTCAGAGACAAAGTAATTGTCCCAGTAGCATGCCTTTTAAAATTGTGGACTCAACAATTCAAGCAAGGGCTGCCCTGTTTGAAAGCCAGTTGCTTATGGTATTTCCTTAAGAAAGAAAAAACAAAACAAAACAAACAAAAAAAAAATCAGAGGGATGAAGACTCGGAAAACCTGCATTTCCCCATCAATTTTCTACTGATTCTGTGGATGTGCTGAAGTTTCCTCAGTTTCACAGTCTCCAAGCCCTTTCTTAAAACATACTGAAGTAACAGAATCTGTGCTACAGTTTGCACATGTTTCTGCTGGATTAGAGGTGTTTCTGCACATTATATTATTTTAGTTCAAACACCTTCAGTGATTTCCTGTGGGGAGCCATAGTCAGTACAGAAATTGCATTACATATCTACAATTATTCCAAAACTGAATAAATCCCCAGTCCAAAATACTTCTGATCCTAAGCATTTCATTAGAGGGATGCTTAACCAGACTACTAAAAGTTGTAAGATTATGCTCCAGTCCAGTGTAAAATAGGGAGGATATGTTAATATTTCTCACCCAATGGGGCAACTGTTCTGTTCCAACCATCTTCCTGCCAGTTGGGAATTGGAGCATAAGGAAACAGAGAGTGTATGTTTCTAAAAGCCAGAAATCTTGATCACTACATAAATCTTGTGATGCACAATTCTATATAGGTCAACAAGAGCATAGCTGCAGGTGGCCACTGGTGCACAGCTGCCATTTGTTGTCACTTCCTGTGGTAGTGAAACATAATTATATAAACGTGCTTGGCTTCAGAGCTGTTGATGTTGGTGCACACCTCTCCATGTGTCTGGGCAGGCCGTGGAGGCGTGACTTCTATTACAATAAGCAGTCCCTCGCTTCTTCCTTGTATGTTTCTCCCGGACACTATTCCCTTGCTCTGGTTCCTAGCCATGAAGCGAGAATCTACCATGAGGTTTCTGCTTCGGGGCTGGCAGACTATGGAATGAATCCCCTGAGCCAAATTAAACCTCTTCTCCTTTCAATTGTGAGTATTAGGTGTGCATGTCATGGGGAGGAACGCTGACTAATACAATCCACTACATGCAGCATGATCAATAGACCTTAGCTGGAATTTCAGGCACTCCATGTCCTGGCCCCACATTTTTCTTCAGTCCTGCTGGCTCATTTCAGTGCATAAAGACATACCTACAAATTGATACAAAACAGATATAAACTAAATTATCTCACAAGCATTGCAAACTTTTGCCTCCAACTTCTGTTTGCTCTTTTAGCCAATCCATACCTCCAAGTTTATTTCAACACTACTATCGAGAGGACATTCAGTGGTCTTGAACCCCCCCCACTAGTTTCAATGAGTTGAAAGTGAATGACCAATAAATTGTTGAATGGTAGCTATTAGTATATCAGATTATTATTCCCTGTTTATATTTAAAAATATTATTTTCTGTTTTTGAATCAGGCCTTAGCCAAATGGTATGTCAGTTCCCTTAGGGAAGGGCTTAATTTCATACTTTTATTATATCTGACATACAGAACTGAGTGGTGTGGTGTGTGATTAAACTATTGACAATTTGTAGCACAGTCTTTTGACAGTTATTTATAATACGTATTTAACAATTTGAGTATTCACAGATATTTGTGTAAAATGAGCTTGATATGGCAACTAA
The DNA here is from genome assembly GCA_004027165.1 of Ctenomys sociabilis. Lineage (NCBI taxonomy): Eukaryota > Metazoa > Chordata > Mammalia > Rodentia > Ctenomyidae > Ctenomys > Ctenomys sociabilis. Next base: position 54,776 of record PVKA01005522.1, read on the forward strand.
TTCTCAAGAGTAGGGAGTCTGGGTGTGTTTTAAGATAGAAATATTTAGAAGGTGGAATCAGAATACAGTTTTACAAAAGGATGGTTAATAAATAGTGCTATGATCTAACCAATAGTTTGACTTCACAGGATGAAATTATTTCATGGCATGACTTCATTTTTTAAAATTTTTTGGTGGAACCGGGGATTGACTCAGGCCCTTGCACTTCCCAGGGAAGTGCTTATTCCACTGAGCCATCTCCCCAGCACCTACTAATTTTTTAAAAAAATTTTTGTGTGTGTGTGTCTGTGTGTGTATGCAGGTCTTACTATGCAGCTCAGACTCATAGTGATCGTTCTGTTTTCTGCCTCCCTGTTTCTGGGATTATAAGCATGCGCCACAATGCCCAGATTCCATCACAGGCTCAGAGCATCTGGGGGCAGACCGAGTGCATCATGCAGTGCCTGGGATTGAACCCTGGACCCTGCTCTTACCTAAGCAAGCACTTAGTATGCTGATCTATCTCACTGATTCTGACTTTAGTTTTTATACAAGTGGAAACATAAAGTACTCATATGGTAGGTTGTCAACAAGGATTAGATTTTCTTGTTATTGCTTAAAAGGAAGAAATGGTTATTTTGATTTTACTGATGAGGAAATAGTACCTGGAAGTCTCAGTGACTCACCTAAGAAGGTAATTTGTAACAAGGATTGCAATACACTGCAGTATTGTAACAAGGATTCTACAATAACCTCCATTCTTGAACTCTAAATCTAGTTTTCTACTCTGCCTCAATGTGGTGACTAGCAAGTCCAAGTTTCCTAACTCCAAGTCAGATAATATTAAGAAACTCTTCGGGCTCAGTGTTTCATCTGCAAGGTGGAAGTGAACTGGTTGGTGAAGGACTCTTCTAGTCTAGTGTAATCAGGTTTTTACAGTATCAGCAGCAGGCAAAGGAGACTCTAAAACAGCTGAGCAGGGATTCCTTTAGAGCCTCCATGCAGTAGGATGTAAGGATGAAGGCAAATGGGTGTCTCTCTCTGTTACACCTTTCTCATAATCCTTATTAGTGTCTCTCTCTGGATCTCTTTCCTCTCCATGTCTATTCTTCCATTTCTGCTCTTAGACTGGCCAGAGCCTGCCTGGACCACTCAAGATCATTTTTAATGATAGTCATTACACAGCTCTTCCACATTGCCTAAGGCTGTCTCTACAGCAATGAGTAGGAAAGACTTTGTCCCTGTCTCAACAGCTGGGCTCACTCTGCCAACTTCACTGGAAACCGAAAGTTTTTCAAAAACTCTCCATTAATTACAGGAAACCTAGAGCACGGTGCTCCCTTTTCATTAACATAGTTGCTTTCAGTTGCCACTAAATTATCTTGCCACCATTAAACCAACAATCTAATTAGACTTCTGGAGATGGAAAAAATCCATGAACAAGACAGGCATTGTGCTTTCATCTCAAAACTGATCATAAAGTATTTGAGCCCGCTTTCTTTGCTGTATAAAATCTGCCCCTGGAAGTGTGTCCTTTCATTCCCCCTCATTTATAAAGAAGAGCTTGAATATTTGATATGAAATGAGTATCTTAATAGAAATCGCTTCACGTATGGGAGGGTTTCTTTTCTACATTTTACTGAGTGTGGAGTCCTCATTACAATAATCGCACCTGACTCCCCCTGTGTCTGATGCCTCACAGCCAAACCTCCCACCGGGCTTCAATGGAGGTGTGAATGATACTATCATTGAGAAGAAGATGAAATGTATTATTATCATTACTCTGTTTTTAAGAGGGTCTGACTGTGGCACGAGGCAGTTGGGAGTCTAATCTGTGTGAGGTATTCAGAGAAGATAAATTGAGTTAAACTTCTCACAGAGACAGCACTTTGAAACCTGTCATTAAGCTTTCTATTTTTGAAAACAAAATCTCAGCTAAGGAGAAATATAATTAGTTAAACTAAGTGCAGACATGTTTATTGAGTATCTACTATGAATGCAGCACTAGACAAGGTCTTTGACATTGATTGTGAATTTCCAAAGATAGTACCCTTGGGTTTTACTTCTCTTATCTTCAGTCCTTAAATCCCTAAGGAATGAGAATTCATGGGGTGCCCAATACTTATTAAATAAGACAAAACCAAAATATGAAATGGTCACTGCCCAAGTAAACAAGTATTCCAGACACTAAGTCTAGCACATATAAAATAATCACAGTACAGCACAGATCAATTTATTCTCCAATCTTTCATCAAATAGTTCATCCTGAGAACCTCACAGGTCTTCTAAATGCAGGAAGATACTTACATGCACCAGATTCTTCTCTTCTCTGATGAAATGGTATATTTTATCTTGCACATTTTACCTTATAGGATGACTTTCTTTAAATATAATCTTCCCCTGAAAATGCCCTGGTGGATCAACCAGGGGCTGGGTGCTTTTATTTAACAAGGAGGCTGCAAACCTGCCTGGTTGCTTCCTCTGCTAAATCTTCTTGGCATAATTTGCCCTCTCTAGTACTAATAGGGGAAATAAAGGCAAATTATCATCACTCACTCCTAATGACTGTGATGCTACAGTGTATGTTTTCAGGAAACAGACTATTTTGTACAGCATGTAGCTGTTCAATACATTTTACCCATTATTTAACACTATGATGCTACAGATTGGGCAGTTAAAGTAGAATATGGCCTAACTAGAAGAATATGTGATCTCTCAGTCCAGTGGCCAGACACGCATAGTAAATGTAGGAATAAATCTCCATTGTGCTTGCAGGAAGCCACCGAAGCACAGAGACTGTGGCATTCAACTTGATGTTGATATGATTCTTATATGGGTGTCAGAGAAAGTTTCTTAGAACTGAAGGTATATATGCTGGGTCTTGAAGAATCAGAATGAGTTACACATCCAAAAAGGATGAAGGGTAGACACAGAAGAAAATAAATTACAGAGACAAAAGCAAGTAATATTAAAAACAGCAGTAATGATGATAGCACACATTGGCTCAACTTTTATAAGTACTTTAATGTGCTTGGGAACTCTTACTTTGCTGAGATACTTTTCTAAGATTTCCACAAGAATTGCATCACATTTTTTTCACCACATCTTCAATACTAGATCACACTCACCCCATATTATAGACACGGACATCAAGGTCTGTGATCACTGGTGAGTACAGGTAACATGCAGCAAGAACACATGCATGCAACTGGAGCAGTTGCTGGCTGTGTAAGAAAGCTGAGCTGACATTTGGAAAGGTGAGTACCATTTCACTCTTCTACCATGTCTGCCCAAGGATTATGCATTTTCTAGAGAAGTATGTCATTGCTGGACTATTGCTGCTAAAGGTCCAGAACCTGCTATCCTAAATAATAACATGCATATTTTTCCCAGCAAAGATTTTGTGTGGTAGGTATGATAAACACAGAGGTTATGGTTTCATTGCATAATAGAACCTTAATGGAGCAACCTTGCCACACATGCTTTCTCCAATGCCCACACTTGCTACAATACCCATTTCTCTAACTGTTCTTTGGACCAATTTTATCGCCATGCTGCTTTCCTAATTAAAGAGCTGAATCAATGTTTGAGATAAGACTTTGGAAAACTATGCTTTGATAGTGGGAATAGAAAAAGGGCATTCAAGGGCATGCCAAGGAGATGAGTCTGGAGTGGAAGGCAAGGGCAAATTCTTGGGAATGTACTGTTTCCCTGGGATGCCACAGTCTTGGCCACAGAGAAGGTTCAGGTGAACTGGGGTGTGAAGATTTAATTAAAAAGGTCCTTTGAGGGTAGAATACCAATAATCATGGAGATTTCCAAGAAAGTCTTTGGTGTGAGATGGGGACCTCAGGAAAGCAGAGCAGCTTCTAGTCCTGCTGGATATTTGAGGCTCCAGGATGAAGGGAGCATAGCTCTTCCTGAGCTTATCACTTTCAGCAGAGGGTCTAGGCACAGACTCATTTTGTAATGCTTCAGTGCAGTCTCAGGGTTAATACTTTCCAGAAAACTGTAACAACTGTGTTTTAAATCAGCATTAATTGCTGTAGATCTTTCTGGAATATTTTCCATTGTATGTTTTAACTGATTAGTGTGGACTCATAGGGTTTTATTTTAAAATGTGAAAGCTTCTTCAGTGCATAAACTTACTATCTTGGACATTGCAAGTCCTATTAACTTACACAGTTGCTTGCTCTATTTTAGTTCTTGTGAAACACAAGAGTTGGCTGAACTGGTCTGCCGTTTTGGTTAGGAACTTCAGGATTCCATAGAAGACAAAAGCAAAGGAAATAAATAATTGTATAATTCTTATATTCCTATTCTTTCCTTTCTTTTATGTACCATTTTGTTATTCAGTGGTCATCCCCAAGAATGGCAGTTAAAGAGAAGAAAAAATCAGGTATCATAGAACAGATAATCTAAGAGCAATTTTCATGATCATTGTGTCCAACTACTCACCCTGGTTTCATCCTGATTCTATTAGAATTAAGAATTCCAAGTATTGTAAAGGTAAATAAATTTTCAATTTTAAGTTTTTGTATCTTGATTACAGGTGTAGTTAATATTGATTTGAGTGCAAATTAAGCTAATAATTAAATATTTGCCTAATATTAGTCTTTGCATGAGAAGAAAAAAGTGTCTACCAATTTCATAAACAGGTGAAATTTAGCTATTTTCACTTACTCATGAGTTTTGATATTTTTAAACCAAGATTATATGGTATGAGAGAGTACCAGATTAGCCTTGATATAAAACACAAGTCAGAACTGTTTTCAGTCTGTTCCTCTGTTATTTCTCATGGAGGAACACTCTGAATACTTCAAATTTATGTTTTTCTTTTCTTTTTTTTTTTTTTGGTGGAAGCGGGGATTGAACTCAGGCCCTTGCGCTTGCCAGGGAAGCGCTTATTCCACTGAGCCATCTCCCGGCCCCTCAAATTTATGGACAGCATCATTACTAGGTGTTCTTTTTCCTCCTTTAAGGTTAGAGAATACTAGTGCGTGTGTGAGACAGAGACAGAGAGAACAAGGATATATTACTTGAGTTTTGCATTTTCATCATTTGTAGTCTACTCTTCTACACTTTTAGGGGCAAAACCATAGTGATTTTGTTGTTCTGATGTTTTACTGAGCTATTAATACAACTTAGAGTTTACCTATTAATATAGTCTCATATTAAATACATACAAGAGAAGAGAGAAACGCATGCTTCAAAAGTAAAGCCATGAATTCTCTATACATTGCATGACCTTGCTCAGAATTTAGTTCAATAGGTAGAAGACAAGAAAAATTAGCCTGACTTATTCAGGTATGGATTATCTGATATGGTTATTAAATCATTATTGGGCAAGTGTAATAGAAGTTGCTTCAAATTATGCATCACTTTGAACAAACTTTATTGAAGCTTTTACTGCATTAGCCCTAATTACCTGCAATAATGATGCAGCACTCCCTCGAATCAGAGCTCCTTGGCTGTGCCAGGGGACCACAGCAGATCAATAGTTATTGAGCAGTGTGATCACGCAGGCTGACCTGCTGGAGAACTGGTGGCAGCCGCTGCCATCCCTCCTTCCTTCCTTGTCTCCAGGTGGCTCACACACTGCCTGGTTCTTAGCCAGCCACTCTCTGCTGCAACTGCTCTCCTGCCCCTTGGACATACCAATGACTTCATAACTAGCAAGTGTCTTAGATTCTGTGAGACTAAAAAGTTGCTTTAGACAAAAATGTGGATGGGCCTTTGCTCATGTTTAAATCTGTCAAACATACATAAAAATCCTTTTTTTTTTTTTTTTTTACAAGCCACATAATTAAACCTTTATTTCCTTTTTTTCTCCTTGATTATAAAATAAGGTGAGAATTTTTTCTTTGTAAAACTATACTGAAGGTCAACAATTCATGTTAATGATACAAAGCAATCAATTACTTGACAAATATTTACCTGTTAATGTGCCTGTCAGATGTTTTCCATTTGATTGTTAAGTGTTTCCAAGATCCGGTATGTCTTCCTAAATGTCTCCTACCGTGTTCAGTACTGGGTAGGTACATAGCTCCTCTTACAAACCGTTTTATTTTATTCTGAATACTTACTGAACCACTGTTATATGGAATTGAATCATTATATGTCAAGAACTGAATCTAGTACTTTAAAATCCATTATTTTCATTTGTTTACTTTTTAGCATTCATTATATTTAAATGAAAGGTGTATATAATTCATTGAATTATTTGAGTATCTTCTTATCTCTAAGTGATATCTTAAAATAATCTTGTTTTTACAAGTCACATAATTAAACTTTTATTTCCTTTTTTCTCCCTGAAGTTGTTTGGTTTCCAAAATCACATTATAGAAATGATTCCTTATTAGAAAACAGATTATCAATAAGTATAGCAAAAAGCCAAAAGTAATTATAAATTACTTTGCTTCTAGTGCAAGATAAAGAAAGGCTTCTAAAGAAAGCAAAAAATGAGTGAATTGTCTCATCAGGAATATATATGACTATTGACATGGATCCAGTTAAAGGACATTAAACTCAGAAATTGTGAACTGCCTGCAGTATACTTGGTTGTAGTCAGAGCTCTCTCTTGCTTCACTTGTTAGATGGAGCTATCTACTCCAACAGACTATTCTCCAAAAATTACAGGTCCTGTTATACTTGTCTAGATCTAAGAAATCCTCCTTAAGCCTTCAGAGAGGTTTTTGAAGATTAGTGCATCATGAGCGTCCTGACTTTATTAAGGACTAGTCCAGTGATGGATTTATAATTTGATGACGTTATTAAAAAATAATGAAAACTTAGAAGAACAGGCCTAGTTGAAGACAGTGAGTCAAGGGGGCATGACCTTGAGAACTGTATCTTCCTCTTCCTCTTTGACTGCCTCTTCCTCTGCTTCCTGGCTGTGTGGAAGTGAACAGCTGTGCTCAACTGTGCCCTTCTGCCACCCTAGTCTGCTTCGACACAGACCCATAACAACAAAGCCAGACAACCACAGAATGAACCCAAGAGCTAAAATAATCTTTCATTTCTAAGTTGATTTTCTCAGGTATTTTGTAATAAGGATGAACCCAGGTCACAGTTAAGAAGGAAGCAAACTGTCTTTGCTAAGGTTGGGCCTACTACAGAAGTGGGGTTCCATTGCAAATAATGCAGTAAATTAGAAAATTTGGATTTTACTCCAAAAGTATGACTTCAGGCAAATCCCAGAATCTTGGGAGGTATCCTTTATTGCATATGTGAAAGTGTTGGAACCAAGCCCAGTCTGTGTGCTCCCAACTCTCTCAGGTTTGTGGGAATCTATTTATCTGTGGGGAATGAAATCACAGGAAGGTCTGGCTTCCAGCACCTGGGGTAGATCTGTGGCTTGTTTCTCCTGCAGAGTTCTGAGACCTGGAAATGGACCAAATCTGTGCAATTCTGACAGAGGTCTCATGTGTGTACTGAGAAAACGAAACAGCTCATTCCTGTCCTGAAAGTGTCCTCATGTGGGAAAGTTCTGACTCAGCTTTGATTACTGGACAAGCAAGTTTAAAAGTCCAATCCCCACCTGGTTCTTTCACCTGCATGGCACATTTTAAAGTTACTAAGTGGAAGCAAGCAGAGAAGGCAGGCCCATGTAATTATGTAATCACAAGAATGGCATCTTTTACACAGAATGGAAAGAATACCAGAAGGAAAACAAGGGACCACCTGTCTTTGGCACCTGGGAAATATCTGTGCTTGGCAAGCAAAAGTGGAAACACACAGGCTAATATTTAAATCCGTAAAGAGAAGGCTTCATGCTTAACTTTAAACAAGGTTGAATTATCAGGGTTGGTCATGCAGTCTGTGGCCCTTATCTGTTGATCTAGCTAAGTGGAGTCTTCCTAGCATTGCAGCAATGACACCAACTGCCTCTGCTTTCTCAAAGTGCTATTGATCCATCAGACACCAGAAGTGAATTCCTCCTCATTCTTCTGAGGCTTTCTCTCCTTGACTTCTTGTTCATTCTGGCCTAGGGTATCTACTGTTTCCACCAAACATTGCTCATTTTACACTAAGTTCATAAGAAGTGCAAAGGCTTATGCTCATTTTAGAGAGATGATCTCATTCCTGAAGAACAAGATTTCCCAAATAAATGCAGAGAATACTGCATTCTAGGGGTAAGAAGAGTTCATCCCCTAGAAATAAGCTATGACATCACATGAAAGTGTGGAATTCTGTGCTTCTTGCAGAGAATTTGCTAATGCACACTACTGAATTAAAAACTGCAAAATTCGAAGCAGGAAGGAAGACAACATTTCTATATTCACTCCACAGTAAAAAAAGTCACTTCCTCCACTTGCTAATATTTTTCTTAGATAAATTTCAGAAGTTTCATTCCAGGTATTTCTTGTTATCTCGATTGGGCTCATTTGATAATTATTGGTATGATTTCCATGAAAAAAGTAGGTATCTAATCACCTTGAATTCTTTTCCCAAAGCATCCATAAAATGAGGAAATAAGAAGCTTAGTTGGATGGAATGGCAATGATGACTATATTCTTGGGCTTATAAATACTATATGTATATCTAAATACTAAAACATGAAAATACATTTTCCGGTGCATTCACTCAACAAATATTAAAGAAATGTGTCATTATGAACATAGTAAGAATGTAAGTTTTGGACTTTGTCTCTGCACACTATTTTGCTACAGGGAAGGAATTGAATATAAGAGATTTTCTTATGTAGTCTATGAGGAGTTGCTAAATGGATGGTAGAGACCTTGGACCTTATAGGCATTTGCAGCAGCTGTGACTGGTTGGGCCTTGAAGATCCACAGCAGATGAACAGGAAGTAAGACTGTTCCCTCGTACAGATACTATGCCACATCCGAGACCTGTGTTCTTTGTGGTGGGACTGAGCTTGGTAAACTGGGGTTGACATAAGACCTAGAGGGAGATTGTGCAGGGAACAGTGAAGAGCAGAGGTGTGGACTAGGTGTGAGAAACTCAGGACATGTGAATAAAGAGTTCCACTACTGGTGAGTGTTCTAAGAACTGTTATGGAATTTGTGAAACTATAGGGAAAACCTATCAGTGCCTCATAGACACTCAGTGATGGCTATCATCTTCTAAACCTGATGAGCAATGAGGGAGTGAAATGAAGTGGCTTACATCATGGTTATGGCTGCTGAGACAGTTACCCTCTTCTTCTAAAGATAAGGATACAGGCACGTATTTCACAGAGTTCTTTGTAAATTATACCATATATATATATATATACACACACACACACACAAACACACACACAACACACACATACACACATACATGATGTAGGCACCCTTAGTTACTATGGCTTAATGAAGAGTAATAAGTACTCTTACTATTCAGTTACTCTTGCCTCAAAGGTTACTGCTTTTTTCCTTTTCTAGACCACCCAAGTGAAAAACCCAATCCTGAAACAGCTCTCATGCCTAGAGTCATACGAGCTATGTTCAGTGGAGAACTCTTACTGGGTAGTTGGTTCAATGGAGAACTCTTACTGTACTCAATAGTTCACCCATCCTCAGTGAACCCAGAGCATCTGAAATGTGATCACTTAACTAATCTGAAGACATTATGTAGTTCAATAATTGTAGTTAAATTTCTATTAGTTTATTTAGTAAAATTCTGTATTGTTGTGTCTTACTGTTTTTTAATTCTCATCAAAAAATTAAAAAAAAGAAAAGAAAGAAAAAAGAAATGTGCTCACCTGCATCTGATGTTGCTGTGGAGGCAGCGAGGAGAGATAACACTGGGGTTGGTGGAATTGCAACACTGTCAACTGCAGTTGGCTTCTTCCTGGTCATCATGGTGGATACTGGACCCTCGTTCTTACTGTGTGCTGCTGTCTGGTCCACTTTCAAGTGAGGACTTGGAATCCCTGAAAAACAATAACCCCCAAACCTGAAGTTTATTTAAAAGAACATGAAGAATACCAAGCTGAATATGTTCTGAGGAAATAGTCATATGATTTGACTGCCTTCTGGCATAAAGATAATGAAAATTTATCACATTTAAAGAAAAAAAGGTAGCCATCCCTAGTTTTATGGCTGAGGTTGGATGTGATTGTTCCATATTAGCTGCCTGAAAGTGTGAGGCAGTCAGAGGCCTGAGGTACCCTTTAGCATTTGGAGATCCTCCAGCCTGACTCTGCCAATGCTACTCTGTGTACACTGTGAAGGGAGCGTCGGAGGCTCTCAAGGCAGTAGGTCTCCTCTGATACCATCCAGCTGGGAAGGCAAGACTGTGCAACAAGTCCATGCAGGCATGTGTGCTGTTCAGCCCAGGTGCTTGAGGAATTCTTAATGAGAGGAGACAAAACAGTAGAGCCCATGCTAGATTTAGACAGGGATGAAGGAGAGGTATCTTTGGTGCTGAGAAGAACATATGCAATGTCATGAGTGGGTATAAGCAGGATACAGAAGGGAATCAATCTAGGTGCTCACTGAAGGACCAACAGTTTATAAACACATCTGAAAATTATTCATCCAGAAAGAAAAATGAAATCCTGTCATTTGAAGCAAAATATATGGAAATGAAAGATATTGTTATGGGAAAGTAGCCACACACACAAAGACACAAGTATTGCATGTTGTCTGTCATATGTAGAAGTTAAAGAAAAATCAACCAAAATTTAGGAGAGTGACACCAGAGTCTAGGGAGGGCTATGGGAGCAAGGGTGTTGGGAGGCTGGAATTGGAAAGCGTGTGCAGTGTGCATGTGATGAAATACAGTAATGTATATAATTAATTCATATTTAATTAGAAATAATTTTTAAAAATGCCAACCTACCAGAGGCAGGACATGTACTGAGACTGCTGTGAAGTAACAGTTACTGAACCCCAACAGCTCTGAGGCCTTTGGAAATCTGGTCCTAACACACATGCTTCAGTCATGTCACTACCATGCAAAAGCCTGACAGACACTTGCAAGCTCTTTGGTAACACTGTTTTCAGAGCTTGAGTCCAGGTTCTGCCACTGTTCTGCTGTGTGAACTTGAGCAGGTTACTTAACCTCATGTCCCAAAACTACAGCTTTAAACTTTGAACAGTCAGCTTTCTAAAGTGTAAACTGGTGACAGCCCTACCTTGAAGGGGCTGTTGGGTCCATTCAATAAGCAGTTAATGTACTTAGAACAATGTTTAGCACACCATCCATACTATGTGTCTGCATTATTATGATTAGCAGGAATGTTACTATTCTAATTATTATAATCCATTGCTTCCTCAGAACCAAGTTTAACCAGTAAGCAAAGGCTTAGCTTTCTTTTCTTAACATGACCCAGGACTTGTGGGCACCTCCAACATCTCCACTTGCAAAAGTGAGCATCCATCTCATTGAAGCATAAATCTAGATTCCGAGGATATCTGATGCATGCCAGATGGCCAGCTATTCCATTTTTTCATCTGTGTGCTACATGCCACCACTGACAGCAGCCACAAGAAATGGGGTTTTATCACAGCAGTCCTTAACAATTTTGTTTTTCAACCCAATCAAATGATACACTTCTGTCCCCAAATACCATTATCTCACTGCCACAGTGAGGTCAGCTCTCCTTGGGCCTTCTAGCAACCCTTGAAGCATGTAGTGTGGATATTATTATTTTCTCAGTTTTATAGATGATGAATACACATTTCTGAGAGCTTAAGGTAAAGCTGAATAAACTCATACCAGTCTTAACATCAGAGCTGGAAGTTTCCAGGTAGCCAGATGCTAAACCTAGGATTATCTTGTTCTACTCAGACACACTCCGACACCCAGCACAAGCCTGGTCCACTGAAGCATGTTTCTTGCTGGGGTACAGAGGCCCTAGTATCACAACTAGAAAAGCCACCTATAACCATTAAGGAAAAAGTCACACCTCTATCACTTTCATCCTAGTCTCCATTCTGGTTTCTAAAACTCCTGCTTGAGATGCTATGAACAACAGTATAATTTGTGATTTTTGGCAGTAGAGATAGACAAATATCAAGTTATGAGACATAAAGATTGCAAGGCACCGCCACTGAGATGTGAAAATGTGCGCAGTATGTCCTGTTGGTAAAACGTGTGGTTGAGACAGAGATAGGCTACATCAAGACGTCCAGTACAACTTGAGCACACAGAACATCTTTGGAAAGGAGGCACACTGAATTGCACTGGCCACTTTGGGAAGGTGGTCTCAGGAAGCTTTGTGAGAAGGAGTCTTCACATTTACACCCCTTCATCCTTTATTGTTAATATTCTTAACATCACAAATGTGCATTAAAGTTTGTTTTTCCGTGGAAAAAATAATTTTTTTGACAAATGTAGAAGTCAGTCAGGGCCAGAGTCTGGAGACAAGTCCCAATTTTGGTTCCCATCCCATCAGAGCACCATTCTACTAAAAAAGAAACAGCTCTGGAACTGAGGCATCTGAGTCTTTTCTATTGGACAGTGGCTCCTCTAGAACAACTCACTAATTCGTCATCCTTATACCTATGGCCACCGGTACTTCTTTGTTTAAATTATGCTATGCTTGGGGAAGGAAGGTAATAAACAAGATTAGGAGCAGAATATTTAACCCTCACTGGGGAGCAAACTGATTTCAAGTCATTTCAGTTGTACCCATTTGCATGCAAATGTTCACAATCCAAATTAGTCTCAGTCCGTAACATCTCATTAAAGTTGATCTGATCATACTCTGTTGGGCATACTTTGCCACTCAAGTGTTTATGTTACAAAATTTGTTAAATGTAATAAAATGACACTTAACACAGTCTGTCATTCAGATTGTCACTGTTTAGCTTTTTCAAAACCCCTTGATAATGGAAGATTTTCTAGGTTATGATACTGCCTGTTAGTTGTCATTTTTGAAACAAAGGAAAAAATGAAAGAGCTCTGACTTTTTCCTAGGAACTTTAAAGGTGAGTGGCAATCATCCCAGTAATGACATAGATGGACAAGAATATCAGATAAACTTTAAGCAAAGGCTTAAGAGCCCTGAATAACTAACAAAGTCTCTCTGAGATCAGAGGTCCTGAGAGGCTGGAATGGGTCCTGTTCTCCAGGAGGACTGGGCAGGTAGTCCCTAGAAAATGGTTTCTCTTCATTCCAACTGGCAGCGGATGTGTCCTGCCGTGGGAGGCCAAAGTGGTAGGACAAGTGGAGGGTTTCTTCTCTGCCTGAGCCTGGTGTCTCTCCTTCCATAACAGGGACTTTTGGAGGCTGGAGGCTGATCATTACAAAGGAAAGACAAAAGAGAGCCTTGTATTGACTGAAATATTGAGGTATAGTACCTCTGTTTACACCAGGGCCTGAGAAAAGGTTCTGGGACTAGAGTCTTGGAAGAATTGCTATTGAAATTCAGAAAGCAGACTATATGGAGACTAATCCATGGTAGATGAATGCTAAGTATCCTTGCGCTTAACACGAGAACACAAGACACACGGTGGTGTATAGTTAAAAGGAGGGAAATAACAATACCAATAACTCTGTGGATCTAACATCTGTTCATTATTAAAAGGCAGAGCCAAGAGGAAACAGAAAAAGAGTTAAATCTATATGAAAACATTCTGCTATAACCTGTTGACCTCTATTGATATATTAGAAAAAAACATCTTTGAAACTGTGCTGTAACCTACCAAGGGACAGTCACTCATTTTCAAAGCTAATTTCTTATAGACCACTTATCCCCTCAAACCTCTACCTGCACACCGTGTTTGCATTAGGGACTTGATTTATGGATTCCTACTCCTGAGATGCTGAAGCTGACTGCATGTTGCCTTGGTTACTTGGAGCTCAGTTCAAGGTTAAACTACTCCCAAATCAAAATCAGTGGCATGCACTGCATCCACTGGCCAAGTTATTGACTGGCCTAGGATGCAAAAAGGTCAGAGACCAAAGCTGTGTTGACTGCCTTAAGGGTGGGTCAATAGCTTCAATATTTTGATTCTGTTTCTTTCAAAGTAGTAGTTGCTGGCCAATTACCTCTTCTCCCAGTTGCCTAAGGTCACAAGAGTCATGGCAGAAAATCAGGGTCTACAGTGGCTAACTTTCCCAGGATCTCTTTAATAAATTTTGTGATCTTAGATAATAAAAATCAGCCTCAGCCTCCCCTCAGAGTAATATATATGTTGCTTTACAGTTTATATATCTAGTTATTTACTTTACCATTTCTTTGTAAGGGGAAATGACCAAAAAAAAAAAAAAAAAACAAAAAACCAAAAACAAACCAATATGTGTGGTGTCTACTATTTACTCCTCTTTCCTAGGTGAGAAAACAGAGGTGCAGAAAGGTCACGTGATTTAGTTAAATCATGCATTTGGTGAGAGGTGCCAAGATCTAGATCCTCTGATTTCCTGGAGGGCCCTCATTCCATAGTCTCCTTAAAACACACAGATAACAGAGTCTCTCCCCCCCCCCAAAAAAAAAGGTGTAATTCATTTTGCAACAGTCACTGCAGAGGCCAGTACCTCTGGCAGATAGCATATGATTAATGCAGGCTTGCTGAATAACTTATATTTGTTTTCTGTTTCTAAGATTTGCAAATGCAGGTGTTTTCTGGTAACAAAGTATAAGCTAGCATAGTGAGAGAGGCTGACGGAGGTTGGTCCTTTCCATCACCTCCCTGCTTCCTTGTGTACTGCAGAAAGACGAAGATGTATTGAACAATTATTTTTAATCTTGTGAACAATTTTGACATGCAGCATTCTATTTTCACCTTTCAGTATGTGTGTGGGTGAGGAGGGTTAGATGGTGAAACTTCCAGCTCACAAATGAGGAAGCAGTACCAGATGATTGTCCAAGCTCACAACTCTGGATAAAGCAATGCCAAAATCTGCATGTCATGATTCAGTCCAATGTTCTTTTCTTCACTAATGCCAAATTACTTCCAAAACAAAACTGCTCTTCAAAACTTGCAAATCATTCCCTTTTTACTACACTAGATGCACTGATCTTTTTTTTCTCCTGTGCAGACAAACAGCGTACATGGGCAAGGAGGGGAATTCATGCTACAAAGGACACTGAGACCCTTATGATCTTAGAAATAATACTTTTCAGCATTAACATCAGTATCATTTTTATCTTTGTTGTATCACATTATTTATCAACTTAACAACTATTTATTGAATGTGTACCTCACCAGGGATGTGGTATTTGTCAAAGCTATCACAGTTCCTGTTTGCTAAGAATCAAATTCTATCATTTCTGCTTGGTATAAAGATAAATATTACTTTGTATAAGGGAATTAGCAGAGTATATTTTCAAACATCAAAAGACAGACTCTGCAACTTCTATGATATCTTTTTTTCTGCACTACACCAAGAAAGACATTTCATGAATAAAGAAATGTATGGAAACAATAACTAAGGTAACTTCCTACAAGCTTTGGTCTGGAAAACTGTTTTCCTTGCTGAGTGACTTGGGACAAATTATGTGACCTCTCTATGCCTTGCTTTCCTCATTGTTACATGGGTTGTTGTGAAGAGTGAAGGAGTTTTATAGTGTGGTAGACAGAAAGTAATTCCCTTCCCTCCAGAAACTGTTCACATCTTAATTTTTAGAAAATGTGCAGTACGCAAAAGTGATGTTAGGACTGCAAATAGAGTTAGTGATGCTGGTCAGCCCGCCTTACCAAAGAGGGAATATACTCAGTTATCCAAATGGTCTCAGGTAGGCACTAGGGTCCACGGAGGTAAAAGAAAAAGGCACAAGCAAAGGGTCAGAAAGGAAAAGTTGTGATGATGGAAACTACATCAGAGAGAGGCCAGGATGCTCGCTTTAAAGGTACAGGAGAAAGGCCTATGTCACAGAATGCAGATTCTCTCTAGAAGCTGAAAATAAGGGAATAGATTCTCCCTTATGATTTTCAGAAAGGATCCTGGCTCTTTGACATACTTATTTTTTTTACATTTTTTAAAAAGAGAATACAAATTAGAACTAAAACAGAAAACATTATAGATGATACAGATTTTCACTTCACAAAGTAAACGAATTTCACAGTATTTGTTGTACTGCACAGTATTGTCTTACAACCAATTATTTATATTACCAGACATATGCATGTAAAATTGGAAGAAAAAAGAAAAACAGAAAAAGGAGACAAAACAAATTAAAGCATTAACTGCTTCTTTATTTAATTCAGTGAGATTCATTTTGAATTTCTGACTGCCATTTGCATAAGGTGATACATTTTATTATTTAGCCACCAAGTATATGAATATGTAAATGAGCTAAAGCAGCAATAAAAACTAATACAATTGTGGAAGTATTTAATAGTGGTGCCCAGGTACAATCAGCACTCAATTGTGGTCATCATTACTATTTTTAAAAGCAATATATTGTCTTGAGTATTACTTGACCCATTCTACACTTACTTTGTGCATTGAAGTTACATGTGTTTCCCACAAGATTTAAATTCCTTAGGAAGCATAGACTATACTTTTTGCTTACATCTTACTGGCACAAGCTTAAAATAAAGAATTTATTCAATACATGCTTATAGTTAATATATTGCATCAGAGAAAAATAATTTTAGTATGAAATTAAGAAACTTATGATCTCATTCTCCTTCAATTTCCTCCTGTCAGATTGTACTTTTAGTTCCACTCTTCTGATTCTGAGCTTTCTAGAGTCAGAAAACTGCCAAACAATGTGATTAATTAGAAATGCAGAAATGCTTTCTTTTTTTCCCACAACAAAACTGTCTTTTATTTACACTTTTGTGAAGTTGGTAGTGCATGACACTAGTTCACCTAGCAGCTGTCAGCTGACCTTAACCAGACAGGATGTTCATCTCGGGAGGGAGGTAGCTTGTTTGCTTTAGGCACTGGGCCAAGTCCCACCTACATATATTTGATTGATTTCCTAGCTTCATGGCTCCCAAAATATCCCCCTTTTTCATTTTGTGTTTTCAGAGATAGGTGTTTCCACTGCAGTTAGAGAAGGTGTATTTGGAGAAGTCTTTAAAGGATATTTTGCTGAATTGAAGTACCTACAATATTTGAACTGGCATCAAGTGTGAAAAGGTCCTTTAAAGACGTCTCCAAATACACCTTCTCTAACAGCAATGGAATACCAATCTCTGAAAAAACAAAAGAAAAATAGGAGATATAAATGAAGGACCATTTTGTAGTGAAAAAAATATGCATATACAAAATAGGATAGTTTTACAGCTATTTTCTCTTAGTTAAATGAGAAGTAAGATTTGTACTAATATTGTTTAGACAGATCATGTCTGCATCTTGTACTGTGAATTACTATGAAGATGACAATATGCAATGTATTAATTACCGTAAACATCCTTCTAACCTGTTTTAAAATTGTTTCATTGCTACTTTATCTCATTAAAATGAATAAAAATTTAGAAATAAGTCAAGAAAAAAGAACTGTAGAAATGGGCTGAGATGGCAACATTTGCTCACCTCAGAGAAATTTACATAAGAGTAAATTTCAATGACACAGAAGTTAGTTTCTCTTGATTCCATAGAGGAAAATTCATGCCAGTAGGAAGAATTCTAGAAGAGTCCATTGACAACATCTAGAAGGAGATATATGCAATACTAAAATTACAAAGAGAAAACACTGCAAGTTACAATGGGTAATAATTTTTATGTATTGCATACCTCAGATGTTCTTGGAGAAAAACACATAGAACAAATTTTGTACCCAGCTCAAAGCTCATATATACTTTTAAGCTTAGGTGAGAGTCCTTGCATATCTAAGTTAATTCATATCCATAGCAAAAAAAAAAAAAAAAAAAAAAAGAAAAAATATATATGGAGAGAGAGAGAGAGGAAAAGAGAGAGACAAGGACCAAGGGCAGAGAGACCAAAGCATAATGCTGATGTAAGTATACTTGTATTTGGGGAAAAAAATGACAATGGGAGGCTTTGACTGTTCTCTGAAAAATACAAGAGGATTTGAACAAGGTAGTAGCAAGAGAGGAGCTGATACATATATGTAATGAGAACATATATGATGCTTGTTGTGCCTTCTATGCTCCTTGCAAATGTGATCAGGTAGGTGAAGGACTTGCTACTGTGATGTAAATAAATATAATAAGCAATTGATGAACACAGATCAGCAATTCAAGGTAGTTCAGATTTCGACGGAAACTGGTGTAGTCCTTGCACCTGAACTCCACACAAGAAACATGATTTGCTTTGCCCAGTGTCACAAACAGACAGTGGCAAAGCTGTGACTCTGATCCCATCCATGTCCTTGAGTCATGTTTGTCCAGCATAGAGCTTTGGACCATGAGGACTGTATTTTTCAAATTCATAGAACAGTCTTTTTTCTTTTTTTTTCTTTCCTGGTGCATGCTTATTATTCTACATTGATGGGAAACTCAAGAGCAGACCACACCAAGACAGCAGATGTGAAATAAGCAATAGGGCCATTGTTTCTGGAAGATTCTCCCCTAGATTTTCCCTAATGTGAAGGGCTTAGCAATCAATGTCAGTTAATCTAAGCATCTTTTGTAGTGTTTTCCTTTTTACCTCTGGAGTACCTAGTAGCAGTGCACATCTGCATGGTAATACAGATCTCCATGCTAACTGGGTCACCTTATTTGCATTTTGATTACTGCTTATTTAGAAACCATATTGAGAAAAGAGCTTGATATCAGGAGCTTGGTGCATGTGTGTGTATAAATATATGTATAAATAGATAAATGCACATTTACTGGTTTGTAAAAAATCAGTCTAATACCTACTCATTCTTGTGAGTACATCTGCAGAAGTCTGGTATGTATTGAGGCTGAGAGTATAACGATGATTATAGAATGTAATTACTCCTCTCAATGCAATATCACCCACTGTATCTGGCTAGGAAAATCAATTTAACATATATTATTGAGATGTCATCCCTTTACTTATTAAAAAGTTTCTTTGTTTTAAGAGCTTTAATGGACAGTCTATTCTTAAACCATCTACCTTATTTCACTGTTGAATTTATCCTGTAGAACACAAACACACTGTGATGGGGTGCAGGCATGCACATAGATACACAAGGCTTATGCTAGAAAAGCTCTCTTCTTTCCAATAGAAGAGAATAAAATCACAGAAACTCAGACCCATCATTAGATAGATCTTCTAATCTTTACCTCTAGTAGTTCAGTCATTCGAGCTAATACCATGATGATGGCTTCGAAATCTCTTAGGAATTGGATGAGGAGAAGCGATAGTGATGAACTCCCAGCTAATAAACACAGAGTGCTTATTTTGGCAGAATGATCAATTTCTAGATGTCCTGAGGCTTGTCTGATACAGTTGATTTACTCATCCTCTCTTACCTCGCTAATAAAGCCAAAGTCCACCATCAGATTACAGAGGTGCCCTGGATTTCTTAAAGGGGCAGGAGAAAGCCAAGTAGGATTCACCAACTCCCTGTGCATTCCCTCCTACTCACTATCCTTAGAACCCTAGCTTCCTTCCTTGGCTGAAACTCTGCACTCAGTAGACTTAGGCAAGTACAGTAATACAGACAATTAATTTGTTATCTTGTTAGTGGAAATTTAGTGCAATGATTTAAAGAACTCTTACATATTGTGATAAACTTTAGTGCCTCCGGGTGGCTCCCCTTGCATTGGGCTCATTTCACATCCTATTCATTATGTAAATGAGATTTGGAAATAGTTGAGTTTCACTAATGTAGCTCAACTCTGATGGATTGGAGGGAGTCACTCTTACTGAAACTAATGAGGTTAAATGCATCTGAACATTTCCTTCTTCTTGGTTGATTTTGTAACCCTCAAGAAATAAGTGTAATGCATTTTTTAAATACCATCCTCTAAGATAATTTCACTATTGCTTGGTTTTGAGTGCACACAATAAATTTGTCTTGGATGGTGCCTTTATTGGTTTCAAACCACCATATGGTGCTCAGAGCTTGTAGATAAGATACCATCACGGTGTACCTAGACTAATAATATGCTTTAATATGAAAGGGAAATATTTTAATAGCTAAGACATTTAAGGAACCCTCTGAGTCACCCAGAGAAGAGAGGTGCAAAATTTCAAGGAGTAGATAACCAGGATGAAGAACTTTTGCTGGCCTTGAAATTAGAGAGTAATTTGTCATGCGAAGGTTTGGAACTAGCAAAGAGAGCACTTGCTCTCTCTCTCTCTCTCTCTCTCTCTCTCTCTCTCTCTATATATATATATATATATATATATATATATATATATATATATAATATAATTTTTATTTATGTATTTATTTTTTCAGAACTGGGGATTGAACTCAGGTCCTTGCACTTGCCAGGGAAACACTTATTCCACTGAGCCATCTCCCTGGCCTAGACCACTATATTTGATTCAAAGACTCATACAGAGTCTAGTTCAGGTAGACTTGGCGACTAATTATGGGATGAGACAAGGATTAATGACTTGTATAGTCCCTTGGAAATTCAAGAAGTAGGAGTTGTAAAGACTGGAGACAGGATGATATTGAAAAAAAGGAATAAGCATTTCTGAAGGAACTATTTGAACTATTAAGGTCATGAGACTAGGGAGGTGATAGGAGCTACTAGTTTACACTAAAAAATTCTGTGAAATAAGTTAGAGCCTATTTTTAAAAAGGGAAAGTGATTGAATGGAAGAATGTAAAGCAAAGATGTGAAAACTGAAACATGTCAGAAGCAGAAGCCAAGTGTGTTAGTAATTGGGAAACAACCTACTTAAAAGGAAAGGCATTGTAAGCTGGCGGATAAGGCTGTGACCCTGGAACCAGACCACCCTTGGTTTAAATCTCAGCTCTGTCACTTAACTAGGTATTTGACCTTGTTCAAATGATTTAACCCCAAAAGATTCAATTTCTTTATTTCCTTAAAAAAAAATAGTTGAGTAAATCACCTACCTCAAAAGACTAGCACAGGGATTAAATGAGATAATGCATAGAAAACGCTTAACCCTGTGGCCAGAGCCAAGCACATGCTCAGAGCAGTGAGCCAGGAATAAATTTTGGGAACTTTGGATATTTAGAAAGTAATTAGGAGAGAGGGAACCAAATGTCTGACCAAGAAGCCACAAATTGGAGGAGAGACTGCCAGTCAAGCGATTGTTCTATCTCTGCCATCCCAAACAGTTTCTGCTTCTCTAAAAGAGGGTCTCCCAGGAAGCAAAGTTTGGCCAGTTCTTAAATATTCAATTTGCTGTTCCATTCTCAATCAATTACTGGGAGCTGAACATAAGGAATTGTTCATGTTTTGATTTATTGAGTAAAAGTTTTAATGCCTGCTGTGAACATGGCAACTCAGGTCCTTTGGGAGACTCTTAAAATACAGCAAACCATCCAGTTGTTGAGTAGCCAACTGTCTAGTTGAACAAGATACAAAATAAGAAATTTAAATAAAAATAATAATTTATCCTGAGATGAAAATATTACACACTTGGGGCCAGGGAAATAGCTTGGGCCAGGGAAATACCTGGGGCCAGGGAGATAGCTCAGCAGAATAAGTGCTTGCCTGGCAAGTGCAAGGGCCTGAGTTCAATCCCCAGTTTGGCCAAAAAAATAAATAAATAAATAAAAAAATAAAGATATATATATATATATATTGCATTTGGTACTAAATGACAGATTTACTAGAGTGATTTTAATTCACATATATTTTACCATAATTGTCAGTTATTTACTATATTATCTAAATATAAACATAATTGTTCTGGTTAAGAGTCATAATTGCTGTTAACATAGATTTCAGCATAGCCAATAGGAGAACTGTTATGGAAGAAGTTTTCCAAATTGATGAAAAGGCCAAGTTCTCAACCAGTGTTCTCACTGTTCAAATCGCAGCTCTACAAGCCATTAACTGTGTACTTGTACAAGTTATTAAACTTCTGTGCTTTTGTTCCTCCTACCAATAGTGCAGTTAACAGTAGTATCTTTTCCTTAGGGTTAAAAATTAAGATACAAAGATAAATTTCTATCCTCTAATTGCCTGAGGCAAATACAGATATAATACTCAGTGTTAAGTATTAAAAGATCATGTATAACAGACCTGACTACCTAGAAGAATGAGTGACTTCCGTGTTGCAGAATGAAGGATATCACTGAGGATGTGACACATGACTTGGGTCTTGAACAGTTTGGAAGCCCTGAATGAAGGCAGATGGAAGAAATGCTGTAAATCAAGAACAGCATGTGCAAAAGCAAGGAAGTAATCCTTGCTTTTGGATGGTTTGTGGAGGGGAAGGCGAGCATTTGGGTGGCCAAAGTCTAGGTTTCCAGGGTGAGTGAATGGAACAGCGGTGCAGCCTGGGCCAAATCAGGAAGATTGCTAGGAGGGAACATGGCTTTCACCTGCAGGTAACAAGCCAGGAAGTATTTCTGTGCAGACACAGAAACACCCAGCCATGGAGAACAGTTGTTCTCCATGGGCCCAGCTTGGATTACAAGGGACAAAGCCTGTTCCCCATGGGTGTTGAGGAGGGGCCACGTTATGACAGTTGCAAATCAATGATAGAAGTTGAACTTTTAGCACAGAATGGTTATGGTTAGGCACTGTGTTATATTGTACATTCCTCCCTCCATTCTGTCTCCCTTTCCCTTCCTCAGCCTTACCAGACAAAACCTGCTCTTGAGGTTCCATTTAAAGCACTAGCTCAGAAATAGTGATTGGTAATTTATGGTTCTTGTTTAGAAGGTGTATTTTAAAAAATTATTTATTTATTAATTTGGTATAGGGTCTTTCTATGCAGTTCAGACTCATAGTGATTCTCCTGCATCATCCTCTCCAGAGCTGGGATTACAGGTGTGTGTCTGGGTTGGCATTGTACACCTGGGTTCCAGGGCCAGCATGACCTGTAGTAGCAAGAATTGAACTCTGTGTCATCCATGTGGATGAGTCACGGCCAATGCTTGGTCAGGCTCTCTGTGAGAGCCTGAGAGAAAGTTTTCTCTCCATGTGACTCGGACAGAGGATCTATAGAATAAGGTACAAGACTACAAGATAATCCCTGAGGGGACTTCACTGACCTCATAAGAAACATAAAGTACATGTGTTGGTATATAAGTCTTGCTCTATCTAGGTCTTAACCATCCATCAGAAAAGTATGAAAATGAAGTATACATTGCAGGGCCATAATAAGTTGAGCTGTTGGACTGTGTTATCGAGTTCAAGCACCTAAGTTTGTTGAATGACAATGGAGTGCCCATCTTTGACAGGTGTAGACAAAGTAAGGGGTATAGAAAGGAAGAATCATGATGTGTTTGTATGGACAGTACCGTTGAGATAGATAACGCTGTGCTTCTACATAATTCTAAGAGAGGCAAGATTTGCACTAATGGTGGTTGGACAGGATATTATGTCAGCTTCTAGTACTATGGACAACCACTAGGAAAATAACAAGGTAAAAAGTACTAATTATTGAATCTTTGATGTAATTCAGGTATAAAAAATAAGATACACAAACAGCTACACTCTCTTAATTTACTGATAAGGGGCATATGGTATAATAATGTCTGTAAGTATAATATCATGTATGTACCTTCTATGATACCAAAATATTATGAAAACAGTTTGCAATGTATTAATTTATCAAATCCATATTGTCAAGGTATCTTAAAACTGTCTCATTAATATTTGTGCTTCAATAAAACAAACAAACAAAAAAATCAAACTCTGGTCCTTGTGCTTGCCAGACAGGCGCTCAGACCATGAAGCTATCTCCCCAGCCCTAGAATGCATATTTAAACAGTATTTAAATCATGTTTTTACAAAGTAAATCTTACTGTGTCATAAAGACAGCTCATTATTTAGAGAAAGCTGGAGGTGAGGGCTTTTAAAAAGTCATTATATATTTTTAAATAGGATAGTCTTTCCTTAATGCAATCCATACATATTCTGCATATACAGATTTTTATACAGTTGCACAGAAATTTTCAATTTTTTTCCTCTGGATGTTAGACTTAGTTTTTGAAGCACCTTTTGCCAACACCAAATCTTTTACTAAAGTCCATATTATTAAAGAAGCTTTGAACGTAGGAAGCAAAGCAAGGAATTTCAAGAGAGGAGGAAACAATTGCATATTAACTAGGACTAGACTTTTATTGATCTAAGAGAATAGATCTGCATTGTAGCAGGACTGTCCTGTGACATTTTTTTCTTGTGTACTATTTTTCATTTATTACCCCTTATTTAAAAGGAAACTTTTATTTGAAAGACAGTATAGTAATACTTGGTATGTCATGGCAAGAAATACATATTTAGCAGACCAAAATGACAGGCATCCCAAGTGTGACCCTTCTATTATACATTGCTTCAGCATAGTTGCTTGGTTCACAGGTATCAACATATATAGTCAGGGTGAGAATCTTACCAATTAATTGCTAGACTCAAAAGCCTACTGATGTTTCTCAGGATCATTGCCTTACCCATATAGTGCATATAAATGTATGGTTTTTACTCCTGTATGTTTCCCAGATTTTCTCCTTACCCTCTCCTCATTGTCCAGTCCTCAAGTTCTCACCTTCCTTTTAATTGTGTTACACCTTTCTATTTGTAATTCTTCTTTTGAGTACTTATACTAGGGAGACTATATGATATTTACACATGTGGGTATGGTTTATTTTGTCCTGCTACAATGCTCTATATGGATAGATTTCTAAATTTTTGTGTAAATATATATGTGTTCATTTCTATTTTTTTCTTCATATTTTGTAAGGACATAAAGTTTAATATCTCAATACTTGATGGAAAATACCTATTCCATGTTATGCCTATGATGTCTGATATTTAGAAAGATAGGGTAAACTGAACTGCATATGTTGCAGGGTAATAAGCTTCTCTTCTGGAGGGTTAACAACCTAAGTTCACAGATCAAAAATTGGAGAAAAGGACGGGGTGCAAGGTTAGCCAACATTTTGGCCCTAGCCTTTCAAGGTCAGTGAAGACTCAGGACATAGAAGAACTTGTACTGTAACATCATGTAACTCAGCTGTGCTCCAAATTTTCTGATTAAGGAGATTATGGAGCCACAGAGGAATGCAATCAATGGTGTATAGTGTGTCTAAGGTGAGTCACATGGAGAGAAAACCTTCTCTAAGGCTTTCACAGTGAACAAATTGGTCAAGCAATGGCCATGACTCAGCCACATGGCTGACACTGAAAAGGGGTCTACAAATTGCAGAGTTACTTGACTGACCTTATCGGATACAAAAGCTACATTTCTTGTCATATAGGTCTTACCCTATCTTGGTCTTAACTATCCAGCAGAAAAGTATAAAAATGAGGTATATAAAGTAAAGCCATATTAATATACTGAGCTATGATAGGCTCAACTCAACAACTGCAGATAACCCACTACTATTGTGGACTGCTGGACTATGTTGGATTGTTCTGCTGAATTCATGTACCTATAGTATTTAGATACCAATGGATTACCTACCTCTGACAGGATTAAACAAAAAAGGGGCTACAAAGAAAGGACTATTAATATTTATATATATAAAATGGTTAGGATAGATATACAGCTACTTTCACTTAACTCCATGAGAAGATTTGTACTAATAGTGTTTGGACAGGATATCCTGTCTGCTTCTTGTACTATGGATAACCACTAGGAAGATAACAATGTACAATGTATTAATTATTGGAACTATCTTATTAATCAGCTTTGAAACTATCTTATTGATATGTGTTTATCAATAAAAAATAATGAAAATCTAAAAAAGGGAATAGATCTGCAAAAGAGAATCAAGCAAGCCATTCAGGGAGGTGAGCAGAGATTGAGAGACAAAGGCTTACCACCCTGGAGACTAATGTCAGGTCCAGAAGAGGCAGCTAGGTAGCCTTAAGGCTTTAAAACATGGTGTTACAACAGTGAGTTAAAAATAGTCAAGATAGTTATTATTGGGCATACATATATCAAATTAAATTGTTTCACAAAATTCAATTTTCATGGCTTGTTGAATCTATAAACTCGTCAGTCCAACAAGTAATATATGCTACTGCTTGTTATGTGCTAAGAATATGTATTTTGCATATTTAGTCATCTGTCCATTTTTTTTTTCACTCAGCAAATGTATATTGAGCATTTATAATGCAAAAGGGCTTTTGCAGACCTTGATTTAAAAGAAATCTTTGCTTAGACATAACATGGACTAGGTATTTTCCATCATTGACAAAGGATCTACAAACTGCAGTACAGGGTTTCAGGATAAATCTTGAGGGGATTTCACTGACCTTGTCAGATGCAGAAGTTACATTTTTAAAAATTTATATATTAGTTTTTATTTATCTTTTTTTTTTTTTATGTAACTGGGGATTGAAATCAGGACCTTGAGCTTGCCAGGCAAGTGCTTATTCGACTGAGCTATCTCCCTGGCCCCCAGAAGTTACATTTTTGCTACATAGATCTTGTTTTATCTTGGTCTTAACCATCCAGCAGAAAAGTATAAAAATGAGGTATAAAAATCAAAGCCATATTAATATGCTGAGCTATAAAAGGCTCAAGTCAACAACATCTGACATTGCCAGTCCTATGGATAACCCATTACTATTATGGACCACTAGACTATATTGGATTATTTAGATGAATTCACGCACCTATGATATTTAAATGGCAATGGAATACCCATCTCTGATAAAAACGGGATATAATGAAGGACCATTTTGTATCTGTGTATACAAAATAGTTAGGATAAATATACGTTACTTTCTCTTAATTCAGTGAGAAGAAAGATTTGTGCGAATACTGTTTGGACAGGATATTGTGTCTGCATTTTTTACTATGAACTACTACAAAGACAATATGAAATATATTAATTATTGAAACTGTCCTATTAATTGGTTTTGAAACTGTCTCATTGCTATTTGTTTCTCAATAAAATCAATACAAGTAAATTAAAAAAACCCACTGCTGAACAACATAAAAATGGGGAAAAGTTAGTATAATAATTAGGAAAGGGCACTGATTATCACAGTAACTAAACACAAATCTCACAAGCCAGCTGAAGGAACAGACGTGTTGCGGCCTAGAAGCACCCCATAGGTTTGTATGGATGGGCAAGAGGCTGCACTGTAGCACCCACAGAGTCCACACACTGGCCCAGGGACTAACTTATAGACATGCAGAGAAGAAGTGACTTTATATGTTAACTATGCAGTTTGGAGAAAAAAAGATACAAGGTGGAGTGATGAAGACTCAGGAGATGGCAGTGTCTCCAATTCTCATTCTGCATTTGGGTGAAGAATTTCTCTCATTTCATGCTTTGACTGAAAACAAGATGAATGTTTAAAAACGATTATTATGGTAAAAGATGCATTGCCATTAATCCCTCTCAAAATGTTTTCCTTCACTTCAAACACATTCATCTTGTCCTTCTGAAATTCTGCAAGTCCTCTTCCCTGAGTGTCTTTAGTTGAGCGTTCGTGGCTGCCTCTATTTCTTGAAGTGATTGAAAATGTTTACCTCGCATGTTCATTTTCAATTTTCAGAAGAACAAGAATTGTCCTGGTGCCAGGTCTCATGAGTAAGGCAGATGAGGACACCCCAAAATACTTTTATGAGCCTTTTTTCTTTTGGATGACACTTGGGCACAGCATTCACCATCTTTTTAAAAAGTCATACTTTGTAAAGACATTCATGAAAGAGGTCTTCCAGAACTCCTTCAGAAAGGGGCTAGAATGAGAGGACAAGAATAAAAGCAGGGGAGAGTTTTCTGAGGAGGAAGGCTATGGGCCTTCTACTATTATATATATATATATATATATATATATATATATATATATATATATATATATATATATTTTTTTTTTTTTTTTAACTTAAGCATATACTATAGTTTTAATCAACCCTTTAAACTGCTGTGAAATCCAAAAGGAGGGTTAGTGTGGAAAGCATTTCTGTTTTTGAGAAGACACCATTTCATTCTAATAAGTCAAATAATATGCCATAGTTTTTGGGTCTGGAAAACTCATTTTGGTCCTGGTTGTCTGGGTGCTCATACCATGCGGTGTGGGTGCCTCTGGGTAAGGATGACTTTGGGCTGCATCGAGGAGAAGCTGCTTTCTAATGAAATCCTTTCCATTACTTTGGGATCAACTAACTATCCATGGCTGAAGACCAAAATTACATGCATTCTCTTAATCTAAACTCTCACAAGTTCCCCAAATACATAATATCAACAAAACTTTATACATGAGGAAAATGAGGCTGAAATGTTAAGAACATGCAGGGTGTCACAGCACCTCAGTGCTACGAGTGATTTGAACCCAAGTCTGTCTATCCTAGCTTCTTTTACAGTGACTGGCTTTCTCACTGCTGTTAGAAATATGCACTGAAACCACATTGTCCACATCCTAGAAAGTGCATCAACAAATGCCATGTTCTTAAAATTCTATTTGTTTCATGTTGGCTTCCAAAAACTAATATCCTAATATGAAATTTACATTTGCAGAAACTGTTCAAAAATAAAGAAAACAGTTTGATTAAAAGTGCAAATAGGCTCAACTGGAAATCTCCATGATCTCACCGCTAAGAAATAAATGCCAGGCTTGACATGAGCCTGGGAACTAAACTTCTCTCAGAGAAGAAGAGGCTGAGCTCAGGATGCAGGAAACAAATGAAGTGGTCAAGAAATGCCAAAGAAGCAAATGTAAGAGTTTATAAAATTTCTCATAAAACACAGGTTTGTGATATAGTGAATATGTTATTGAGCTTGATTTAACCTTTCCACAGTGTATGCATATTTTAAAACAACATGTTGTGTAGGACACATATTTACAATTTTTATTTGTCAAGTAAAAAACAAAAACTCCCTAAGTCCATTTCTCAAACCTGGAAATTATTACATTTCTCAAGTAATAAAACTGACAGTAAAACATTATTTTTCCAGCCTTGGTTATGTAATAAGTGGAATGTGTTTGTTTTTATAAGCACCGTTTTTAAAATAATCAGAGTTATCTGAGGGCAGCCCTTCCTTAAGCCAGGAATTTGCTTGAAGGACAGCCAATGCTTGGGGTTACGGGGCTCTAGGTCCAGGCAGGTGGGGGCACACTCTCTATTGATTGCATCAAAGGAACAAAGACTGGAGTCATGTACAATGGTCCTCTACATTCTGAGGACATCTGTGATCGGGAGCCACATTGCTCTGCTCACTCTCGGACCTGTGCCTCTCTCCATTGCCCTGCTTAGTCCTCACTCATCCCATCAGTACCAGCATCAGCAATAGGTCATCCCCTCACTCAGAACTTTCACAGCCTGTACTGTGCAGGGGCACAGCTCCACAGTGCTGCCTAAATGCACTTTCACACTTGGTCTGTGATGCTTCATGCTCCAGGATCCAACAGATATGTCTGCCATTACTCTGCTTTAGGCAGACAAATTGACTTAAGTCTTACACTCCTTTATTTAAGGTGGGAATGAAAGATATCTCAAGAAGTTCACTGTGAGGCTTAGCAGAAGAAAAGGAGTCTATCAGGACTCTAGTATACCACTGGGATCCTAGTAACCAGGCTGTGATTAACGTTATTATCATTATGCACAGTGATTTTGACTTCCCAATAAGATAATTAGTAAATGGAGAAAAGAGCCTATGCCTACATTTCTCATGTGTTTCTGAAAGTGTCCTCTCAGCAAAGAGCTAGCAAGAGACCATATGATCAGCAGATACGTGTTTGAATGAGCTACATCAGGGCTTGTAAAAGGGCATTCATGAAAATATCTCCATCACAGAAAATAATATTACAAATATTATTGTTTGCAGTGCAAATAAGATTTTTTTTTTCTGGGTACATAAAGAATTGTTTTATAATTCTAAGAATATTATAAATAAGAGGATTTTTAAAGTAATTCCAACTAAATCAAGGACTTTCCATTATTCTGTTTTAAGAAAATTTTAAAAAGAAGAGGGGTTTTACTCTGAGAACCTCGATTCTGAGATGCTATAGGGGTAAAACCTTGTGAGGGAGAACTACTGAATGTCTACCATACAGCTGTCTCTGCGCAGACAGTCAGGACCGGAAGGGGTCCCTCAGTGGGTCAGAGTGAACAGAACTCCAAGTAGTGACGTGGAACTGTTGCCAGGGGCTTCTGGACTGTGGTCCCCTGCCAACCTTCTGTGTGACTTCCCTACCAGCTGCTTCAGTTTTCAGTTTCTTCACTTAGGCTGCCTGATGACTGTGAAGGTTCTGTGTGGGGATGTGTTGAGATGAGGTGGGATGATGGAAGGCTATCAGGACCATCGAGAAAACAGTCTGGGAAGTGCTCTTGATAGCAATCCCAAGGGAGTACAGACACCCTGCAACTTCACCTTATCCAAAGTCACTGTAGTAATGGAAAGGATCACTTGCAGTGATGGTGAACCTATGGTTTGTATGCTGTGCTTTTAGGACATTCAGGTTTAATGGCAGTATTGCACTTTGTGATAAATAAATGAGTTTTGGGTTGTGGTTTGGGCTCTCATCTCTTAAAGATTTGCCATTACTCAAGTATGGGCTGTTCCTTTATTTTTTTTATTTTTTTTTGTCTTTTTGAGACAGGGTCTCACTATACAGTTCAGGCTGGCCTTAAGCTCACTTTGTAGCTCAGGCTGGTCTCGAACTCACAACAATCCTCCTGCCTCAGCCTCCCGAGTGCTGGGATTATAGGCATGCGCCACCACGCCCGGCTTGGGCTGTTCCTTTAAAGAAAAAAAAAAATAGGTGTTGGTGATTATTGTTGAAAAGGTAGCAAGTGGTCACCCGTTTATCAAAGGAGTCTCTGGAGCTCTCTTGGTCTATGTACCCAGTGGAAACCATCTCCCATACCCTAAACTACCTCTTCCTGAAATAATTTCTTCATTTTTAGTGGTGTCCAAGTGGGCATTATGGGCATAGAACTTTAGAGTGATAAATTCTTGGATCAGACGGACGTGATGGTGCTATCTTTCTGTAGAGAGAAGAGGCTGGGTTTACCATCTCAGATTCCAGTTTAGCATATTTACTGAGGAGCTTGAGCGGTGTTTCTCTCTCTGTTGCTGGCCTCCCTCATTCCCTTCCAGGTCTTCATGAGAAAGTGTGCTGGGCACAGCTATCTTGCTGTGCATTTCTTTTCCTGTGTTTTCCCCATCTCTCCAAAGCGTAGTGCACTGGCTGTTTACTTGTGGTGAAAATCAATTTAGGTCCTTTTATCTCCACATTAAATCCCCATAGCCAGCTGTTTTATGTGGAAGTCCCTACAGGCTGGGCCTGGTCTAGTGACCATTTGCAAGAAAACAAAGGAAGAGAAAAAAGGCTGATGATGGCAGTTTTGGAGGTAGGTAGAACAATTCAACAGAGGGGGGAAATTAAAAGATGGCATTTCCATGCACCGTGAAAGAAGACCTTGGGATCCTCCTCTCCTTGAACAATAAAGGCTCTTGCTAATTTTAACCAGAGGCTGCTGAAAAACCTGCAGTTGACTGTGAGTCACTGGCCCTCAGGGAATAAGAGGTGGGGAGGTGGGAGCTGTTTGCCTCTGTGTGTGTGTGTGTGTGTGTGTGTGTGTGTGTGTGTGTGTGCTGGAGCGCGAGTGCTCATGCACCAGTGTGCACACCAGTGTGTATAATCTCAACAGTGCCCAGAGCCCTGGAGATCCTGGAACACTTCAGTAGCACAGGCCAGATTCATTAAAAACCCTGGCTACAGGCCAGCAGTTAAAATTGAAGCAGCATATTTATTGCATTTTGTTCAAATAAATCTGAAAACGTGTGAATCATATTCCTTGGAGAGACTGGTAGAAGAAGTAAACAACATCAGGCTAATACTTACAAGCCGTGGCGGAGGGAGAACAAAGATACAGAAGGTTCTGCCACCACAGGAACTCTATGAGATGCCGGCCCTTTGAGGTGGGGGTGGAGGGCTGCTACTTTCCCTATGGGCTTGGTCTTGGCCTTGGGGCCTCTTGTGGGTAGGGCCTCTGTTCTCTGCCCTGGGCTTCTCAGTCATAGCCTGATTTCTCCCACCCTGCTTTGCAGGCATGCTGTCTCCTGGACACTGAGCCTGCCATCCTGTTATCCTGCTTCGCAATGGCAGCTGCAGAAATTAGATTCAATAACAGGCTTTCTTAAAATAGTGTAGAAGGGAGAATCTCCCCCTCCCCCTACCAGTTCTATGAAACTCCACAAGAGCTCAAACTAATTATTTGCTTCTATAAAGCAAAACAGAATAGCTGGTCATCCCTATCATGCCTGTGCTGTGATTTCTTTTGTTTCTCACTATCTTCCAGTGAGACTCTCTGTTTTAGGGAGCACCCTCTTAGTGGGTGCAGACTGTGGACTTCGGGGCTCAATTTCCTCAGTACAAATGCCAATAATTCCACTGTAGTAATCATAGGACTGAATCAATGAGATGCTTTATAGAAACATCCAGCTCAAATGCATAATATCCTTATAACCAAATGGTAAATCACCTTTCTTTCTCCCCATTAGATGATGTGTGGTTATAAATATGTAATAAAAGGCATCTATTTTTCCTCTGTTCAAACCAAAATCATTCCTATGGCATAGTTTTACTATCAACTACTTTCTTATTGTTTTTCAGTACACATATACAGTGGCATGAAACACTGACAAAAGGAAAATAATAAGCATGAAATGTGACCTAACATTTTTCTGTAAAAATGCCTTCTATGCATGTTCAAAGCCCTCTAACTTTCTGATAAGCATTATAAGCCTGGGGCTTGAATAGAGTGCTGGAAACAGGTTGATGGTCACCTGAGAAGGGCAGGTATCTGTCTGACACATTTGGGGGCCTTATGAAAGAGTGCATCCAAGCACTTCACACGTGGTTACTGAGGTTATACTCATAGACAAAGATTTCATAGTGATCAGAAGGCTTTCCCTTCCCTTGGCAGAAGAGAAAGAATACCAGATGACCTGCCATGCTCCACAGAAAGCCTGCCTTGCTCCCATCCTTGAGTAGAAGGTGGAAGTGATCTTTGGGATGTTAGTCTGAATACAATACCTCGATTTCTGCTCTATCTCAGTACTGTGGCTCAGCTAATTCTCACTTCTGCTCTTCCCAGGTTCAGAGCCATTCCTTGCTGATCTCTGTGCTCTGGATCCTGGAAAGCCTGGGAGACTTAATCTAGACCTCTCCCCACCAAGAAAAATCTAAGTCCCCCCCACCCCAGAAGTACTGTTTAAGAAACCTGTGATTCCAAGACAGAGTGGCCAGAGTCAGTGCCTACTGGCTATCCAAAGCACACATTGCACTTTCTGACCCTTCTTATCTCCCAAAGGAGGAAGCAACAGCAATGAACAATAATTGCCTTGCAGTTTTATTGTGATAGGACACTCTCCAAACCCTGTATTCTTCCTAACTTACATCATGTTTGTAAGTTTGTTGGAATGTCTTGATTATTCCCATTTTACAGAGAAGGAAACTGAGCCCCCAGATGTAAACAATTCATCCTGCATTATCATATCATAGAGTAGTACATTAAGAAATTGAACTCATGCAAGCCGGCTTCAAAGTCTTACCCACTTAACAATGCTATGCATTGCTTCTGGACACTGTTAAGGACTGCATACACCCTTTATACTTGTGTCTTCTTAGCATGTATGAAGAGACAGCAAATAGCTACTAGTGATCAGATGGCACCCAGAAGGTAAACTGAATTTCCCAGGGAAACAAGAATATATTTATTAGTTTACTGTTATTAGTACGAACATATCTCCAGCCGCATGGGCTCAAATTGAAATGGGCTGCTTAGATTCAACAAGAGACAACAATCTCTGCATTCTCTTTTTCCACAGTGCTTGATGTATCATGATTTACCAGTGTATCTCCTTCTCTGCTCCTTTCTTGTTGGAGGGCAGGTTGGAGACAGAGAAGACTCAGTGGCCAGTGAAAGAGCCCAGAGCTAACAGGATGATGTGGAGATGAAGCTCATTCTCTCAGTTTTTTCTGTGACCCGCTCTTTGCTGTGACCTGCTCTTTGCTGTGACCTGCATGAAACTCAGTTGTTTCAGAGCAGGTAGCCATGGATGCCTTCACTGATGTCCCTACCCTACATCCTGGCTGCTAACTGTGTAGTAGTTAAGCCCTTTCTACCATGGGGAATGGATTCATTCAATCCTCAATGATTCATTTTTCTGCCCTGTCTTGGTATTCAGAAAAAAATTTTACCAAACATCATTTCCCTGTTGAATGAAAAAACCAATGGGTTACTGAATTAAGGGAGAATTTGAGAAGAAATCAAGTTGTATAAACACATTTGTGTACTCCCAAGTGATTTGGACACTGTAGTCCTTTCCTGAAAGCAAATTTAAGAACAGAACAAAAGAAACCTGGTTGGTGAGTCTCATCTGTCAGCCACGCTTCAGAGGTTCAGGCTTCAGCAGGACAGGAGGGAGCTTGGGACTGACTGAGTGGTCAGACACTGTGGCAGGCAGTTGGTGGGTGGCCAGACCTTCTAAGAGTCATAGGGCTGAGGCAACGAGATCCCCATAATGCCATTCATATCAACTGCTGTCAAATGCATGGCAGTTAGGTAGGATTGAAGGCCATAAGTGTGTACTCTTGGGCTTCTCTAAACAGACTAAATGTGACTACTAACACCAGGGGCCACTATGGCCAATACCAACCCAGTATCTTACCCTCTGCTTTGGAGACACCAAAGGAGATACCTTTAGGACTCCTTAACTCGGAAGTTATCTGAAGTGTGAGCCTGACAGAAGCCATTCACTATACCTTGCAGAGGTACCAACCTTACTCTGGCAAATATCCAGAATTGCAGTGCCATGTATGTTATTCGTAGTTTTCTGTTGACTATGATGCTTTGACCAATGAGGCCTTGTTGAGCTTAGTAAGACTGAACTTCCTCATAGATTAATGAATTCTTAGAGAAAGGAAAGGGCCCTAGAATTCATCTTTCATATGGAGCTTACACGTGCCAACTGCCTCCTTTAGGGAGCTGTCGAGGTTAAGGCATTTTTTTTTCCATTTATTTTTATTTTATTAAAATACAAATGTCAATCAGACAGTTTCAAGACACCTTAACCATACAGAGTCGATGAATTAATACATTGCAAACTGTTTTCATAACGTTTTGGTACTGTACAAGGTGCATACATGAAATTATATTTACAGGTTTTTTTTTATAGCTGAATTATATCAAAGATTCAATAA
>PVKA01005523.1:0-89794 GCA_004027165.1 Ctenomys sociabilis
TTGACTTCATAAAATATCTAAATTAAAATTTTCAAGTATTCGTAAAACAATTGAACTTTTAAATTAGTAAATAATGATTTGTTCTCAATATTAAGACATTGGAAATTGAAAGATGGATTCAGTGTAATTCTCATTGAAATTCTAACAATTTTTGTTTGTTTACAAAAGTAGAAAAATCTATCCTAATGTTCAATGGGAGTCTAAAAGAAAAGCAAATAGCTGATCAGCCTTGAAAATAAAGAGCAAATTTGGAGGTTTCACACTGCAGAATTTTAGAACTGTGGTACCGCAATCAAGATGCACATCACGTGCATGGGCAGGCCAGATAGCTCAGCAGATTAATGCACCTGCTTAGGCAGAGCTCAGCAGCCAGGATTTGATCCCTGGTGTGCTACACTGGCCCCACCCCAGGGCACACTGAGGCAGCAATTGTGACTGGGTGTGGTGATGCACACCTGTAATTCCAGCTCTTAGGAGACCGAAAACAGGAGAATCCCTGAGTCTGATCTACATAGTGAGACCCTCTAGACCCTGTACCAAATGCATAATACATAAATAAATAGATAGATAGATTGATAAATAAATAATTAAAAATTTAAAGATGCACTAACAGATCACTGGTATGCAATAGACAGTTCAGAAGCAGTCTTTATATATAGTCAAGTGTTTTTTCAGCAAGGAATGACTAGACCATTCAATGGGAAAGTAACTTTTTCAACAAATGTTGAAAAAATTAAAGATCCACATGCAAAAGAGTGAAAATGAAACCCGACCTTAACATTATATGTGCAAATTAACTCAACTAATTCAAAACTCTAAATGTAGTAACTAAAACTGTGTAACTCTTAGAAAAGTCATAGGGAAAAACTTTATAATTTTGGAAGTACCTATAACATCTAAGGTATGATGCCAAAGTATAAAAATTGATTAAAAATTACATTAAAGGAAATGAGAGTATAAAGGCAACCCATGAAAGGATAAATATTTGTAATTGTGTATCTTTTAATAGGTTAATATCTAGCACACATAATCAACTCTCACAACTCAACAACTATAACAAAAACAACCAACCAACTCAATTTTAAGCATGACAGTAGTTTTCACTAGATATTTTTCGAAAGAGGATATGTAAATGGTCAATAAGAATATGAAATCATGTCCAACATCTCTAATCATTAGGTAAGTACAAATCAAACTGAGATCCTACTCCACATCCATTAAAATGGCTACTTTCAAAAAAAGAAGAAACTAAATCATAACAAGTGTTGGTGAGCTCATGGATACATTGAAATCCCTGTGCTCTATTGCTGGGAATATTAAATAATGCAATCTCTAGAGAAAATAGGATGAAAGTTCCATGAAAATTAAGAAGAGTATAACTATACAACTCAGCAGTTCTATTTTGGGGTATATGCCCAAAAGTATTAGAACAGAATCTTGAAGGGATATTTGTACAATTGTATTCTTAATATCATTATTTATAGTACCAGGAGGTAAAAACAGCTAAAGAATCTATTAAGGCACATGGATGAGTGAAAAAATAAAAAATAAAAATAAAAATATTCTATTATATATATGTGTATATATATATATAATAGAATATTACTTAGACTTATAAAAAGAGAGAAATATTGACACATGTTAAAGCATGGATTAATCCTGAGGATGTTATACTAAATGTAATAACTACTCTGAAGGAGAAAAATACTACAGGCTTTCACTTACATTAGGTTTCTACTGTTGTTCAATTCATAGAGATAGAAAGAATCATGGCTGTGATGAGTTGGTAGAAAGAGTTTGAAGGAGAGTTACATAATGGGCACAGAATTCAGTTTTGTAAGATGAAGAGATTTTTGTTTTCTTGTGCAGTACTGGGGATTGAACTCGGGATCTTACCCTTGCAAGACAAGAGCTTACTCTACTGAGCTATCTCCCCAGTCCATATGACGAGAGTTCTTGATGGATGTGAATGAGAATGTATGTGATGCCACTGAAGTATAACAGTTTACTAAGATGATAACTATTGTAGTATATATTTACCACAATTAAGTGAATAAATGCACAAATTTATTAGTAAATGCATGATGATGTATTATAGAAATACTGAACAAAAGCTAGAGATTTCGAGTTCTTATGTTTTCTGATCCTTGAATATTATAATCTCATTTCCCTCATAATCTCTCCTCCACCGCTTTATTAGAATACTCATCAATAATTATTATCTTTCCTCTTACCAGAAGTTTTGATATTTGCTAACATCTCCACCTTCTTGTTTCTAAAGGATCGGTACATTCAGAGCACTTTTTAAACTAGGTACCATCTTTCCCAACAGATTTGATCTGATTTTCCAAAAGTTCACCAGAGGTCCTGATAGTGCTGAATTTATATGAGTACCACCTGCTCACCTATTGCGCCACTGTAACTTCAACATGCTGAATTTATGAGAGTTTCATTGGTGACTAAGAAAAAGAGGTTGATCAGTTGCATAAAAGCTTTTCACTTCTAATTTGACAAAACAGCTATTAAAATATCAAATACAATAGCCTATCGGGATGAAAGGCTATTTTTTGTTCTAAACTTTTAAAATTCCTAATGATAGGGTTTTTTCCCTACTTAACTGAGTTTAGTCAAAGAGAACATAATTAATATGTAGAGCATATTTCTTTGGATTATATTGGGGAGGAGCCTAAACTGTTGAATTCACAAATGTGAACAGAAATTACCTGATGAGTAGGTACTTTGATTAAGAAAGTAGCATTGTAGAACTCAACAGGCAGATGTTTATTACTAGATTAGCTTTTTTCTTTTTTAGTGGCAAAGAAATAAATCTTTGCTACTTATTATGTCATTTTCTTAATTGGAACAGAAAAACTAACAGATGAACTCAAGGCAACTAGAGAACTTCCACGGCAATTGATTGAAAAAAATGCCACAAAAGCAGATGCTTCCACTGGAAAAGTGTTTTTTCATAGCGTGGTCTCTGGGTTTTGTAACTGTCAACCAAAATGCAGAAAAAAATTACAATGAGTTTAAGGAAATAAGATTCCATCTTATTGAAAGATGCTTTAAAAAATTGAAGTCATATTTTATTCTTATTTCTTCAACAAGATTATTATTGGTTAGTCTAACAATTTTATTTTTTTCTGTTAGAAAATACATAGAACATGGTTGTGTTGGATAAAGATTGCTCTTCTTTCCTTTTTGTTAAACAGATATTCAGTTTACTTCACTTAAAGAATTTTTAATTATTGACAATAAGGTACAGCAAGCCTTATTTTCTACCTGATATTGTATATAACTCAAGTTTTCAACTTATGACAATTCTCTGATTTTCACATTTGAATTTTTTAAAATGTAATAATAAACAAGCATTTGTTGTTTGAGAGTCTTCAATTCTCAAGAGTGATAATTCCTCTAAATGCATCTGAATTATTTTGGAACAAACAAAAGATGTTACTGTTTTGCTTCATAAATATTTCAACTAGGATTTTCTATGTAAAAGTTTGGTAAATTTATCAACTTTTTTCCTAAGCCTGCTTTTGCTGGGTAATTCAATGAATGAAGTAAGTGTCCTACTACTTCAGCTCAAGACTATGTTTTGAGTTTTTTTGTTTACCCCACCCATAACTAGTTAGTTTTTCTCAGAGCAATTCTGCTTTTACAGAATCTCATTTTGTTTTTCAATCTCAAAGCACAGAAGATCATTCAAAGATTCTTTCAATTCATCCCATTATCTTTGAGTTTCATCTCACACAATGCCATGAAATTGTTTTTTATTTTTGTTACACTTTACAATATAGTGCTCCTGCAAACTTTTTATTCTTATGATTTCCCATTGTCTGTTCAACTTGTGGGGTGTGCCCTTTATTCAGTATACTGAAAAACCTATTTACAATAAGTACTTCCATGGTATTATTTTCCACTACTTTTATATAACTTTGAGTTAAGTTTTCACATCTATGGTATTTCCTTTATGTGAGATATGCGGTCATCATCCTTAATACATCCACATGATGTTTGCCTTCCCTGTGAGACTCTGCTCAGATTCCAAACCCTTTCACAAAAAACCTTCATGTATGAATTTTATTTTCCTTACTTTTCTGTGCCTCCCATTTCATATAATCTTAATCATGTATTTAGTTTCATTTATAGATTAATCCCTTGACATATTTCAAGCTCTTTATAAGAATTTATAGATGCTTCATTTGCAGTAATAGATGGGATGCACTTATTACACTGAGCCATCTCCCCGGGCCCTTGCAGTAATACAAATATTTTATTAATATTTCCTGATAATCTCTGTGTAGGAATTTACATGTGAAAAAGAGCATTTAGACACCCTTGGATGACAATACACACTTTTTTTTTTGTGGAACTGGGGATTGAACCCAGGCTTCTGAGTTTGCCAGGCAAGCACTTAATCTGCTGAGCCATCTCCCCAGCCCCAAAACACATGGTTTAAGTCTGAAAGAAAATGAGGCTGTGGATATAGCTCAGCAACACAAGCACCAGCCTAGCAAGTGTGAGGTCCTGTGTAGGATTCTTGGTAGGGGAGAGAGAGAGAGAGATAGAAAGACAGAGACAGAGACAGAGAGAGAGACAGAGAAAGAGAGAGAATGAGTTCAATAATCACACCATGACTGTCACAAACTGGAAACTGCACCAGAATTTGTTAAAATCTCATTACATAATGTGTTGATTCATTAATTTCTCAATGTTAAGAATTCCAGTATGGGGCACAGATAGAATAAATCTAATGATGAACAACTTCCATAATGCACTATCTTTCCCATTGCCTCGTTCGGATTTTTATTTTAGCTTTTAATTTACCTACAGTATTTATCCTTATATTTGGTATACAATATCATAAATGAATACATACATATAATATGCAATAATCAAATAAAAAATATTTGACCTTGGTTTTTCTATGAGAAATAGCCAATGACGGAATGAGTAGAGCTGGTTGCTGTACACTGCCCTCTGGTGAGTCATATGGGTAATCTAGAGGAGAGAATAAAGACTACAGTTCACCATCCAGGCTCAGGGTGCCAGATAATGCCAAGGAATGATGTCACGTTTTGTGATGTGATCACTTCTCTCAATTGTGTGCTCTCCTGAGTCTACCAGTTCTTTCCATGCAGGTCATCAAACGGCCATCAGTTGGTAAGATTTTCCACTACACTTAGCCAGAAATACAGAAGAGTTGTAATGAGTCTTACTAACCCAACCTTTAAAAAAATATAATACTGTTACTTCCATCTGGACATTTTGCTGCACCTTTTAATATCCTCAGACCTCTTCATGAAAAATAGTGGTAAGAAAAAAAAATGCCCTTTTTAGTTTGCAGGAAAACTGGCTCTTAGCAATTGACATGCTAAATTATCCTATACTGGCATAAACAAGTCCCATTTCATATATAAAAATATGGAGATTTTTCACTCATAAGGAGAAGGCCAAAAACCAAATAGCCAATCCAATAACATTACAAGTACTGTTTGGTTTGGACAAACCACAGGTATGTGTGGCTTCCAACCATATTAAAATTGCCATATTGCTGGGTGATATTACAAATTTATTCAATCCAGTATGAATGAATTCCTTCCATGGCTGCATCAATGAGAAAAGTTTCAGGATAGATATGGAAATGCTCACATCTCACATTCTAGGAGGAATATAAATAATCCACTATCCAATGAGGTGTTTCATTAGCTTATACACTACTTGTACAAAAGGACATGTGTTATTTTCTTATCCTATTCCTAAATTTGGGAAGCTACATTCTCTAAGAGTGATATCAGTAATGGATGATCTTCAAATAAGAAGAAATTTCCCTTCTGAAACAAAGAAAATACCTGTAGGAATACATAATAAGTGGTTCTTTTTCTGCTTAAAGGGGTTCATATTTTGTTTTTAAAACATTTCCTGTACCAAAATTTTAATTCTTCAAATATCAAGCAGCTGGTTTATCATCCAGAGCCTTGTAAAATATAAATGCAATTTTCCTTATGCTATTATGTAATTGAAAATTTCAATTATGTTAGAAGTAAATTCTTTGTTGATTCAATTTTTTAAATTTTGGAAGCTATTTACAGGCTAAGTAAGCTGGTTTTTACTTATTGTTAGTTTATTTTGCTT
The DNA here is from genome assembly GCA_004027165.1 of Ctenomys sociabilis. Taxonomy (NCBI): domain Eukaryota; kingdom Metazoa; phylum Chordata; class Mammalia; order Rodentia; family Ctenomyidae; genus Ctenomys; species Ctenomys sociabilis. Next base: position 6,139 of record PVKA01005523.1, read on the forward strand.
TTAAATAAAATGCCTTCTGTGGGAAGATTTCTTGTGGCTTCTGTTGATGTATTCCATAAACATGGGTAAATAGATTCCTGAATGGAGAGAAAAGTTGAAACAAAATATCACCTAAGATCCCAGTTCTGCATGCTTCACCAGCCCCAACCCCAGGGCATGCTAAGCCATTGACAGAGTCTGGGCGAGGTGGCACACACCTGAAATCCCAGCGCTGGGAGGCTGAAAACAGGAGAATCACTATGCGTCCAAGCTGCATAATGAGACCCTGTACCAAATGCAAACTGAAAAATAAAAAAAAAAATCACCTAAATATTCTCAAACTGAAAAATTCTATGTTTCTAATGACATTGTACATTTGTGAATAATATTTTAATCTTAAATCTTTATTTTATTTTATTTTTTGCAGTACTGTGGATCAAACTCAAGACTTAACACTTGTCAGGCAGGCACTTATGCTACTGAGCTATTTCCCAGCCCCGTAATCTTTAATATTATCTTACATTATTTTTACTTAAACTCACTTTTTATATTATTGTATTACCTATAAGAGCATTAGAAAAGAAATTATACTAATGAACTTTACTTTTGTCTGCAGAAATAATGTTACTTCGTTTTATTTGTTTGTTTTTAATTTATACATTTGGCTATATTTTAGAGGAGCCTCTGGCTACTACAGAATCTATTTCAATTTGTTCCAGTAATACTATGCACTATCATTTTCCAATAGTTTTCCACTATTGAGATTATTTCTTAATGGTCAGGGAGACACCTCAGTGGCAAGTGTAAGGTTCTGAGTTTGATACCCTATATCAAAAAAAGAAAAGAAAAAAAAAACATTAGTCCTTAATTAAAAATTAGCATCTCAATATTTAGTCACCATTTAATCAAGTAGGATGTACTTATATTTTGTCATGTATTAATGCCTTCTGAAATAAAATTTTATTGATAGAATAGAGAGATTAATAAATGTAGTTCAGTACTATGATTTATTATATAAAGTTTTCATCTTCATTTTTGGTATACCTCATTTGTTTTGATAGATACTAGTTAAAAAACAAAAGACAACCAGCAAGATACAGAATATAAGTGACAAATTTGAGATGGTTTAATTGTTTCCAAGTCAACATCTTCATGTAGAACTTTACAAGATATTTTAAATTAATAGTTTATCTTGTAGAATAGTTTATTCACAGGAGTAAACAGGAAGCACAGAGTCCCCCTGTACTCCTTGTCCCCACACACCAGTCTCTCTCATTACCAGAATGAACTTGTAACTGAGGGAGTAAAGAAGGCACTTAACAATACACAATGCCTGTGATTTAAATGAAGGCCCATTCTTGATGTTGTACATATTATGGGTTTTGTGTAATATATATATTTTGTCTGCATTAAGCATGTATAGAAGCACATAATGGTATGTTTTACTACTGTGGCACCTTAGAATAGTTTCACTGCCTGAAAAATCTTTCATATTATACTTATTTATTCTTATTTTTGCTTATTCTTATTTATACTTATTTTTGCTCCTCAACCTTCACCAAACACTGATACTTTCACTATCTCCACAGTTTTCTAGAGTATCATGTAATTGGAATCACAGTATGTAGACCATTTCCTGTTGTCTTTCTGCATGTAGTAATATGCATTTCACTTGTCTGTATGTCTTCCATGTTTTACTAAACTATCTTCAGTGTTAAATAATATCCTAGTATCTTCAACTATCATAATTCATTTATCTACTCACCTAATATTTGCCTCTTGATTTTTCTTTTTCTTTTTCTTTTTCTCTTTCTTTCTTTCTTTCTTTCTTTCTTTCTTTCTTTCTTTCTTTCTTTCTTTCTTTCTTTCTTTCTTTTTGTATTTTTTTAGGGAAGGGTCTATAGGGTGTTCAGAGTCTCAGTACTAGATCGGACTCATAAAGATCTGCCTTTTTTACAACTTTCAAGAGCTAGGATTACAGGTGCGCACCACCACACCCAGTCTCAATTGCCACCTCAGCGCACCCAGGGGGCAGGGTCAGCATAGCAGGCCTGGGGATGACCCTCTGCCCCCTGAACCCGTTAATTTTTCTTTTAAGAAATTTCATATATGTATTTATGTATGTATGTATTTATTTATTTATTTGGTACAGGGTCTCACTACACAGCTGAGACTGGTAATGATCCTCAGTTTTGGTGGCTGGCAAAGAGCACCTGGGGTTCCTGGGGCCAGCAAGATACTGGAGATGAAACCGTAGTCCTTGCACTTGCCAGGCAGCACTTAGACTCCCCATCCCTGCTTCTTGATTTTTCTTTTTGTGTGTGTGTATTTAGTACAGGGTCTATAGGGCCTAGAGGGTCTCACTACACAGATCAGACTTGTACTGATCCTTCCTGTTTTTCAGCCTATCAAGCACTGGGATATAGTCACGTGCCACCACCCCCAGTCTCAATCCCTATCTCAGCAAACCCTGGGGGCGGGACTGGCAGTGCAGGCCAGGCCAGTGATCAAACTGACCTTTTCATTAGTTTAAGCAGGTGCTTTAATCCGCTGTCTGGCAGGCCCTGTTTCTTGAATTTTCAAGTCCTAGAAATTGTGAATATAACTGCTATAAATATCTATGTGCATTAGTGCACACCTTTTCCAAGGTCCTAACCTTCTCGTGTTGTCTATGTTTGGTGAATGAAAGGTATGGAAACACAAAGGCCTGGTCATCTTAACCTCTGGGAGAAACACTTATTCCAGAGGTTTCTTCTCGATTGGCTGAAGCTATGTTGTGTCTATATTTCATTTCTGCTTTTTCTGTCATACCCTGATTCATTCTGTTCCTTTTAAGCTCTGGTGAGTAACAAATATATTATGCCACAAACTTTATGTCAATCTCTGCTTTCTGAAGATGCAATCTGTATCACCTAGAAGAAAAACTGATAGAGTGGGTGATAAATTGAGATTTTAGCCTGCATCATGAATTGCCTGCTAGAGAAGAGAATCTTATCATTGGTGGTACATAGGACATAGACAACAGCAAGCACAAGGTAGCAGCCCATTTGTTACAATTTGACTTTGGTGAATTGGCCAAAAGTATCAGATATTTGAGATGTATCTTTATTGCTACTATATTGAACAATATAGTAGCAATATATTAATATATTGGATAATATGGTAGCAATAAAGATAATAGTATTGGGTAGCTATTGGAAATATAACTAACAGAAAAATAGTAAAAACTAAGGTCAAATAATGAGAAAATAAAAGCCATTTGGGAAATACAGAAGGTATCTCTGCACACAAAGGACACATCATCTCCTACAAGAAGAACCTGGAGAAAACTGAGGATCAAGATGAAGATTTTAGAATCAAAACAGCTAAACTTCCACAATGGTTAAATTCCAAGCAAAATAGCAAGAGGATATGTCATATTACCATGACCATGGCAGTAGGCTGGTGAAGGAAATAAAATGCTTAGGAAAATAGGTTTCCTGTACAAGTGAGGATGCAAGGCTGAGAGATGGAAATGTCTCACAGGAAGGCACAGAGCCTGCATGTTTCGCCAAGGCCACAGTAAGTAATTTAATTTTTAATTTAAAGAAAAAAGTTCCAGAAGAATATGTATGACAGGGTGGTAAAAATGATTAATACATTGCATATTGTTATCTTTAAATTAGTTACTCAGAGTATAAGATAGCAATATTTAATTGCCCAAACAATATTAGCATAAACCTATCTCTTCAAAGAAATAAAGAGATATTTGTAGTATAACTATGTTAACTAGATTTTATATATATGTATTTTGCTTTTCTCTTCCTTCTTTTTTCTATTTCCCCAAACCAGTTTCTCTTTCCCTTTGCAGTTTGTTCCCAGTTTACATTGTCTATTACATATTTTGGATCTTATTTATTCTTTCACCTTCTCATGCTAGGGAGAAAATAAAATGTTTATACATGTGCCACTGGTTTATTTCATTATGAAAAGGATCTCAAACTGCATTCATTTACCTATAAAACTCTCAAGTTAACCTTCTTTATGGCAGAGTAATACTCCATTATATTAAAAAAAAAATCACTTTTTTTTATCCATTCCTCAGTTTGTAGGCATTCGGGGTGTTTGCAAGATCTACCTATTAAAAATTGTGGTGCCATAAACATAGGTGCATATATATTGATCTGGAATGATATTTCTAATTCTTTTGAGAACATGACCAGGAGAATATCTGGAGCATATGGGACCTCCAATCCTAGTTTTTTGAGGAATCTCTACATTGAGTTCCATAATGGTTGTACCAGTCTACATTCCCACCAGTAGTGAAGAAGGCTTTCCTTTTTCTCTAGAGCCCATCCAGCATTTGTTATTCACTGATTTCTTGATAATAGCCATTTTTTTCTGGGGTGAGATGAAATCTCAGTGTTGCATTAATTTGTATCACTAGAATTTCAAGTGATGGTGAATATATTTTCATATATTTATTATCTATTTGCATTTCTTCATCTGAAAAGTATATATACATCTCTGATGCACATTTTCTCACTGGGTCTTTGAGTTGGAGAGGTGTTCTTTTTTCTTTTTTAAGTTTTTTCTTTTTATATGTTCTTGATAATAATCCTTTATCTGAGGAAAACATCTGGCAAACATTTTTTTTCCACATTGTGAGTTGACTCTTCACTTTGTTGGTGGTTTCTCTTGCTGTTTAAAAGATTTTTAATAAGATGACATTCCACTTGTTGAATCTTTGTACTAGTTCCTGTGTGATTGGTTTTTCCTACTCAAGAGTAAGGGTATCTTTCCATTTTCTGTTATCCTCTTCAATCTCCTTTTTTTTCAGAGTACTGTAGAATGAATACAAAGTAGAGGCCTTTTACATTCTTTATTAGATTGATTTCTAGGCATTTCATTTTTTTGGATGTTACTACAAAAGGTGTTATGTCTCTGTCACTGACTTTATTTGTGTATAGGAAGGTTATTGATTTTTGAATGTTGATTTTGTATCCAACTATGCTGAGAATTTGCTTATTAAATCTAGCAGTTTTTTAATGGAGTTTTTGGTGGCTTTCTCTATAGAGTATCATGTCATCTGCAAATAATGATAATTTAACTTATTTTCCTATCTATTTCTTTTATTTTTTTCTCTCATCTAATTGCTCTGGTTAAAATTTCAATAAATTTCTTATATTGAAAGCAGTGAAGACAGTGGGTATCATTGTTTTGTTCCTGAATTTTTTGTTTTTGATCATTTTGTATGACATTGGCTGCTGGTTTGTCATAGACAGCTTTTATTGAATTGAAATAAAGATCATCTTTTTTAAAAAAATTTGTATATTTGGTTCAGGATCTCAGTATGCAGCTCAAATTTAAAGTGATCCTCCTGTTTTAGCCACCCTAGTGCTGGGATTATAGGTTGCACACTCACACAAGGACTCAGTGGCGGGCGAGTGCAGCATACGGTTCCAGGGATTGAACCCTGGTCCCTGCACTTCCCTAAGCAGGTGCTTAGTCCACTGATTTATCTTGCCAGCCCTGATCATCTATTTGGATTTTCTGTGGATTTTATTATGAATGGGTGCAGGTTTTTGTTAAGAGACTTTTTTTTTTTTGCATCTATGTATGTGATCATATTTTTGTCCTTGGCTCTGTTAAGGTGGTATATAATGTTTATTAATTTATGTGTGTTGAAACACACCTTCATCCCTGGGATGAATCCCACTTGGTCATCATGTAAAATCTTCTTCATAATTTGATACATTCTGTTTGCCAGTATCTTATTGAGGATTTGTGTATCTATATGCTCATTAGGAAGATTCATCTGTAATTCTCCTTCTCATTTGGGGTCTTCTCCAGGTTTGGTATCTGGATAATATTCGCCTCCAGCAGTAAGTTAGGAAGTATTACTTTCCTATTAATTTCATTGAGAAATAAATATTGTTATTAAGTCTTCTCTAAATTTCTTATAGAATTCAGCAGTGAATCCATCAGTGTCTGGGCTTTTCTTGTTTGGCAGGCTTTTAATTACATCTTGAATTTCATTGATTGATATTGGTTTATTTAGAATTTTTATATCTACTTGATTCAACTTTGGCAATTTGTGTGTATCTAAGAATCTGTTCTTTTTTTCTGCATTTTCTATCATATTAGAATACACATTTTCAAAATAGATGTAGATGATCTTTTGGATTTCTGCTGTGTATTTTCATCTTTTCATTCCTAATCATGTGGATTTGAGCCCTTTCTTTCCTTTTTTCATAAGGTTGGCTAAAGGTTTCTTGGTTTTACTTAATCTTTCAAAGAACCAACTTTTTGATTCATTGATTCATAGTATTGTTTATTCAGTCTTCAGTGTCTTAATTTCTGCTCTTATCTTTATCATTGCTTCCTCCATATGAGCTTTTGGTTTAGTTTGCTCTTCCTTTTCTGGAACTTTGAGGTTCAACATTAAGTTGTGCATTTGTACTTGGCCTATTTTCCTGATATGAGATTCACTGCTATTTTTCCTAAGGACACATTGCATTGTGTTCTATATGTTCTAGTATGTTGTGCTATCATTATCATGTAATTGTACAAACTGTTTTGTTTTTTCTTTGATTTAATCTGTGCCCCACTGGTTGCTCAGGAGGGTGCTATTTAATTTCCATGCATTTTGAAATTTTTCTGGCTCTTTCTGCCACTGATTTTGAAATTCATTGTTCTATGGTCTGACAATATGAATAGGATATTTGCATTTCTTGCGTTTATTTGAATGTGTTCTATGAACAGGGATGTGGTCTATTTTGGAGAAAATCCTATATGAGGTTTAGAAAAATGTGTATTCTGAAGTTGTGTGGTTCCACACTCGGTAGACATCCATCTATTAAGTCCATCTGTTCAGTTCTATTATTTCATGATTGATTTTTTTGGTGTGTGTAGTTGATCTGTTTTTTTGTGACAGTGATATATTTAGATCACCCAATATTGGTGTTCATTTGATTTTTACAGTCAATAATATTTGTTTATATTGTTAATTGCACTGGTATTTCTTTCACATACACTTATAATTATTATCTTTTCCTCCTGGATTGTTCCCTTTACAAGGATGTAGTGAAATTTTTTCTCTTTCTTAATCAGTCTTAGCTTGAAATTTACTTGGTCTATAAGTAGCATAGCTACCTCTGCTTTTTTCTGAGTATCTATTGTGTGGATGTTTTCCATCCATTGACTCTCAGTCTATGTATTTTTTTAAATTAAGTGTATTTCTTGTATGCAACATGTTTTTGGATCATGCTTCTTGATTCACTCTGCTCATCTTTGTCTTTTGATTGGTGAATTGAGGCCGATGATATTGATGGTTACAACCGATATGTATTGATTTATCTTTGTCATGTTGTGTTCCTCTTGTCGGCCCCTGCTCTCCCTGCTTTTATTCTCCCTCTGTTTAATTATTTGTAATGACTTTGGATTCCTTCTGTGAGGTTTTATGGGGTTATAGTCCTTGTTAACTCCTTCTAAATTGTCCTTCAAAATATTTTTCAGTGCTGTTTTGGTGGTCCTAAATTTCCTCAGCTTTGCTTTGTCATCAAAGTATCTCATTTCTCCATCAGATTTGAAAGATAGTTTTATAGGGTATATCAATCTGGTTTGAAGTTTGTTTTCCTTTAGGGTTTGAAATACTTTATTCCAAGGTGTCCTTGACTTGAGGGTTTGGTGATGAGAAATCAGCTGTGATTCTCATAGGCTTTCCTTTACAGGCAATTTGTTTCTTTTTTCCCTAACAGCTTTTAGCATTCTATTCTTGTGTTGAGTTTCTGGCCTCTTGGCTATCATATGCCTGGATGTAGATTTCTTTTTGATGATAGCTAATCAAAGTTCTATGTGTCCCACTTAACTGTATGTCAAATTCTTTTTTTCTATTGGGCAACGTTTCTGCCATAAATTCTGTAAAGAGCGTTTTATGTCACTTTTTGCTATGTCTTGCTCTTCACTGACTCCAATAAATCTTAAATTGTTGTTTTTGCATCATTTAACAGCTACATTTCTCATGGTCTCTTTCTATTTTTAAGAATTCTTTATTTTCATGACCAGTAACTGCAAACCTGTCTTCTGAGATCTTGTCCTCACATTGGCTTAATCATCTGTGGATAATTTAAATGAAATTTTTACCTGCTGGATACCTGACTGAATCTGCCTTGTGAATTTCATTTTTCCTTCCTATGCTGGACATTCATGGCTTCCATCATTTTGTTAATTAAGCTCCTGTTTTTTTTTTTTTTTTCTTTTTTTATCTTTTCTTTTTGTCTGTATCTGTTCTAGAATAATTATGCATGGTTTTCATTATGGACAGCATCTATGCAGTTATCTGAGAAAACATTTCTGATTTGATATTTTTCTAGAGCATCATTCAATTGCATTGTTGCTGTCACTTCAGAGAATTCAGTTGGGTAGTTTAAAGTTTGTCCTACCTCACTGCCTCCTGGGTTTGCCTTTAGTGCACTGGATGTGTAGGGTTGAATCTTGTTTGTCTTTTCTTTTCTTTTTTAAAATTTTAAATCTGGGGATTATATTTGTAAATTGCCTATGGTGGGTTGCTTTATTGCTATTATTTATAACCCCTATGAAATGACTTATTTTTGTAGTTATATTCCAGGTGCAGCTGATTTTTGGTTTGTGAGGCTCCTGCAAGCTCCTACCTCTTCAGTTTATTGGGGATTAGAGTTGTTGCTTCTTTGGTCCAGCCTCTGGTTCGTTAGCACTGTGTCAGTATTTTCTGTGTCTTAGTCAACCTCAGTCTTGGAGTACCAGACAGAACAACTGTTTAGAACAATTATGTCACTTTTGGCTATAGTGGTACCAATGACAACAGCATCAAACAAGGGCCTGCAGATAGCTGCATGGATTATAGTACCTGCTTAGGCAGAGTGAAGTGGCTGAGGGATTCAATGAACCCTGGCATACCATGCTGGCCCCATCCCCAGAGCACACTGAGATGTTGACTGAGACTGGGTATGGTGGCACACACCTGTAATGCCAGCACCGGTGAAACACAATAATCACTACAAGTCTGATCTACATAGTGAGACCCTGTAGATCCTGTACTATATTTTTTAAAATAGCATCAAACAGCCTAGAAAATGACGAACTGAAGCAACCATTAATTTTCCACCTTTAACCATATGAACTACATTTGTGGTTGCATAAAAAAGTCAGAAAATTATATGTAGTATATAAGTCTCCACCATGTCAATATTGCCCTCAGGAGTTAAAATTTTGAAGTGGAGAAAATAGTGAGGTAGAAGAAGAGAAAGAGGTGGATGGCAAAGGAGGATCCTGATAACTTTGGGAAACAAGTGCAGAAAACTGGAGGGAAAGAGAAAAGAAAGCTAAAAACAACAGAACAAGATCACGAAGAGGCTAGACACTATGTTCATACTCATAAATACTTCATCCAATGAAGCAGAAAAAAGAAAAAAGTACAAAAAAATATAAAAGAAAGAGGGAAAGAAAGGAAAAAAAGTCTCAAGCTAGCAGGAGGATGTCGACTGCAGCAGTGGAGCAATGCCTAACCCAAAGGAACTTATTTCTTCAAGCTCTTCAGGCAGTGATTCTAACAGTGAAGTTGACAAAAAGAGGAAAAATCAAGTTGTGCAAAAAAAAAAAAGCCTGTAAAGGAGCAGAAGACTGGTGATGCTTCAGGAGCTCTGTCATCTTCTAAGCAGAGCAGCAGCAGTAGAGATGATAACGTGTCAGATTGGGAAAATGAGATACGTCAGTGATCGGGACTTTAAAGGGAAAAGTTCCAATTGATATTAGAGAATATTAAATGGATCCAGAATGTGAAATGAAATCAGGAAGACAAAATATTTCTTTAAATCCATAGGAGTGGAGCTAGCTGAGGGAGCAGATTTATGACACTGATGATGCAGTAAGAAAACTAGAATCTGAGCGATAAAAATCTGTACTGTTTGGGCCCCAGACACAGCACAGCTTGGCCGGTGAGTGAGGGCTCCAGGCCAGCCATGCTGGAGGGATCATTTCCAGCGATCCCTTTCCCAGCGATCCCTGAGACCATCCTGGGGCACCAGACCCAGCACAGCTTGGCCGGTGAGTGAGAGCTCCAGGCCTGCCGCGCTGGAGGGAACTTTCCAGCCTTCTCTGGTTCTGGCCCACTGCCCTGGACTCAGCGCAGCTTGGCTGACCCAGCACAGCCTACACGGTGAATAAGAACATCCACTATCCTTTTGGGAGCTCAGCGGACCCACCAAAGCCCAGGCCTGCCTACCTAGAGAGCAACCTGCCTGAGACAGGAGGGTCAACTCCAGCAACTTTCTGGATCTCCACCCCAAAGCCAGCCAATATAGTGGGAATTTTCACTACTCACTCTGCATCCCAGTTTGGTTCATGCTCGCCTGACAAGGGAACCAACAGAGGGGAACCACAGGAGCTGCAACAAAAAGGAATGGAGCACAACAGCTAGATCCAGGCCAGGCATAACTGGATAATCTCAGACTTAATAGACTGGCATCCGAATCCCATTAAATGCTAAGGTTATAGCTGCACCAAAGCTCTACACCAAAGGTCAGATGTCAGCGCTATACAAAATGATAAAGACAAGGAGAAAAATGCAATCTCAAGCCTCCAGTCCACCAGTAAGTGCAGAGGACACTAGCTGAACTGAAATGAATGACTTAACAGATTTGGAAGAAAAGGAACAACAGCACAAGGGTATAGAGGAACTCAGATGAGAACTAATTCCTGAAATAAAAAAAGAAATATCTGAATACATACCATCTGAAATAAAGAATTAAATCCAGAAACATCTGGGGAAAAACCAATGCTCACCCAGAACAAGTGCAGAGAGCACTATTCCTCCTGAACATATGAACTAAAAGCATCTAAAGCAAAGAAACAACAGCAGAAAGGACATGAGGAACTCAAAGCAGAAATAATTTCTGAAATCAAAAAAGAATTCTTTGAAAAAAAGAATTCTTTGAAACCATAGCATCTGAAATACAGAAATAAGTCCCGAAATATACAGAGGAAACCCAACTTGGAAGAAACACTGCAGAAAACGAATTCATAACTACCTTGAAAGAGGACATCAATAAAAAAATAGAGATCAGAAATATGACAGATTCCTTGAATGAGCAATACAGAAAAGAAATAAAACACATGAAACAGTCAAGGAGATATAGAAGAACTAAAAATATCAATCATGAGTCTACAAAACCGTTTGAGTAAAAGCGAAGACAGAGTTTCAGGTCTTGAAGACGCTGGTGCAGCTAGTGAAAAGGTGAGAAAGGAGCTCTTAAAAACAATGAGAGTGCAGGAAAAAATAATCCATCACATGCAAGATGATGCCAGGATGAACAATGTGAGATTAATTGGCATCAATGAGAATGAAGGAGTCAATACAAAAGATATAAAAAGAATTTTGGGAGAAGTAATTGCAGAAAAGTTCCCTAATATGAGGAAACAATCCAACATTCAGATAACTGAAGCATACAGAACCCCAAATAACTTCAACCCAATGTGTAACTCAATGTGTAAAAAACACATTGAGACATATAATAGTCAAGATCCCAGAAATCCAACACAAGAATAATATACTGAAAGCTGCCAGAGAGAAGCAGATCACATTCAAAGGAAAACCCATCAGAATTACAGCCGACTTCTCTACAGAAAACATCAAGTCAAGAAGAGCACGGACTAAAGTACTTCAAGTCTTGGAAGAAAACAAATTCAACCCAAACTGATATACCCTGCAAAATTCTCTTTCAAGTATAATGGAGAGGTAAAATACTTCTATGACAAAGAACAACTTAAGAATTTCATGATGAAAAAGCCAAGCCTACACAGACTACTAAATGATGTTCTAGAGAGGGAGCAAAATGATCACAACCCCATGAGTGAGAATAGAGAGAACCCACCAAAAGGGCAAACAGACACAGAGGAATAAGAGGTATACAAAAGTAGTCTTTCAGTTACTATTTTGTATACAGCAGCAAAATATTTCAATCAGCACACTCTACAAATGGACTTCTCTTGCACCCTAGGGGTCAAGATTCCATATGGACTACAGAGTGGATTTCAAGGAAATAGCTGTAGTTCAGTCCCACAAGTGACAACTAGCCACCAGTAAGTGTCATGGACATTATCCTTGTCCACAACACACTAGAACTTTGTGTGATGTGCTATCCCCAAACTGTCAGAAGTGATGGTCATTTATTTGTCATTCCAACATTTATCTTATGTTTTATTCTTAGTATTTCTTTCCTATCATGAAAACTTTTTCTTAGTTGAATTGTTTTGAAACATTTAATTTTTAATTAATTAGTATTTAATTTTCTGAATATTGTTTAATCTTAATTTTTGTTTTAAGATTTATACTATATATTTGAATTATAATTTATATAAAAACATCCTGTATCTTTTCCTAGTATTAGAAACTTTAAAAAGTAAATTTCTATTTTCTGTTGACTTTATATTACTTCTTTTCTGTCCTTTATACACACATACACACACACACATGCATATGAAAAAATATGTGTATAACCCGACATAAGACTGGTACTGTTTCATAGAAATCTTCAATGAAATCCCAATCCCAATTCCAACAGCACAACTAACTGAACTAGAGACAGCATTCCTAAAATTGATTTAGAAACGAAATCGATCTAGCATAGCAAAAGCAATTCTGGGCAACAAAGGCAAGGCAAGTGGTATCACAATCCTTGAGTTAAAATTATGCTGCAAAGCTACTGTAATGGTAGCTGGCAAAAACACAGACCTGAGGATCAGAGGAATAGGTTAGATGATACAGATAGAACTAAAAACATATTCAGCATTCTTACCTTTGGCCAAGGGGCCAACACATTCACTGGAAGAAAAATAGCATTTATTTATTTAGGTATTTTTCTACCAGGAATCAAATTTACAACCACATGCTTGCCAGGCAAGTGCTGTGCCACTGAGATATATTCCTGCCTCCACCCAAACAAGCATTTGAATATATAGTTCTCAAAAGACTGGCTATCGACATGCTGGAAACTTAAACTACACCTATGTCTATCACCATGAACTAAACTAAAGTAAAAATGGATCAAAGATCTAAATATTAAAAGAGAAACACTGATCTTGAAGACCTTAGTATAGGCAGAAACTTCATCAAAGTATCAGCCTTAAAGAATGATTAATTTGAGACTTTTATATATAAGTGGATGCAATTCGAGGCCATACTCAGAAGTGAAGTGAGTTAGACTCAAACGTGTAAGCATTGTATTGTCTCACTATCGTGAGAAAGTAAAGGAGTAAATAAGTCTAAAATATATAATAGATATTGTGAAATGGGAAATAAATATTTAAAAGGAAAAAGGAACTAGGATGGGGGAAAGAATAAACAATAGAAGGGAAAGGGGAATAAATGCAAGTCAGTTAAACTATTTGTGTCTTTTAGTTCACTGAGAATGAACGTTTGTGCTACTACCAACTAGAGAAAAGTTTATGCCCATGTCTTGTACTTTGAGCAGTTAATTTTAATGGTAACAACATGCAATGTAGTAATTATTGGGAAATTTTATTTCACCTTTTTCCATAAAATAAAGGATTCTAAAAAATTATAAAGCCATTATATTGAAGACAAATTTGATTTGAATTTTACTTATTTGTATTTTTAGTTGTAAGTTGAACCAATTTTTTTTTTTTATTTTACTAAGCAAGGTGAGTTGGTCTAAACAGGAAAAACTTTCTTTCAGATATCAAGATGAATTTTTTCTATGCTTGTTTTGAGCTTGACCTTATGAAAGAGAAATAAACAGCAACTATTTCCATGGTTCATATATAATACTGTGCTTTTTTCTGGTCAATTTAAGAGTGACAAAATTCTCAAAAGAATGCTGCTTGGGTTTCAACCATGTTCTTTTGAACTTCATTTTTCAAACTTCCTGGTTTTCCCGTGAGGCGCTAATCTTGTGGTGCACCAAAAGTTTTGAAAAATTTTAGTTTAAACTCAATGAATCTTCTTTGATGTAGTAGTTCTTTCATGGCTTTCTGCCAACTCCCTGCTTGCTACATCTATAAAACTGGTGGAGTAACTTCTAAAGAAATAATATAATAGTTTTATAAGAATATAAAACCTAAATTACTTTTTGATTTTGTAGTATATGCCATCAGAAGGTAGTATTTAATCCACCATTTGGAATGATGTAAATAACTTAGATTTACAAATTAGCCAAGGTATTAAATATGTCTGCATGTTGATTTTTTTGAAAGCCTTTGCTATATACCTATCCTAACTATTTTGTATATGCAGATATAGCATGGCCCTTCATTTATATCACCTTTTTAGTTTTGTTTTGTCAGATTTGGGTATTCCATTGCCATTTAAATATTGTAGGTGCATGAATTCAAAATAATCCAATATAGTCCAGTAATCCATAATAGTAGTGGGTTATCCGTAGGACTGGCAATGTCAGAAGTTATTGACTTTAGCCTTTTACAACTCAGCATATTAATATGGCTTTACTTTGTATACCTCATTTTTATACTGTTCTGCTGGATGGTTAAGACCAAGATAAAAACAAGACCTATATAACAAGAAATGTAACTTTTGTATCTGACAAGGTCAGTCAAAAGAAAGATTTGTACTAATAGTGTTTGGAAAGGATATCATGTCTGTATCTTGTAGTATGAATAACTACTATGAAAACAACAATATGCAATGTATTAATTATTGCAACTGTCCTACTAACCTGTTTTGAAATGGTCTTATTGCTATTAGTTTCTCAATAAAATTAGTTAAAAATAATAAAAAAATTTAACTTAGTCAGAATGTACTATTATTTAGAAGATCAAAATTGTACTTTAACACCATAGAATGTGTCACAATTTTTAATGTTGTGGTAGACTGACAGACGATCTTGTGATTACCTATAATCATTTATTCTGATCATTATTGATTGTATATACTGAAAGTACACAACATGATGTTATGATCTACATATAGGAACCAAAAATGTTATTACAATGAATTAAATAAATACATTTATCATCTCAAAAAAAAAAAAAAAAAAAAAAAGAGAAAGCTTTTGCAAAGTTTAATCTCCCAGCTACAAGTTACTGATTTTTGTAGAGTAAATTAAATAGAGTGGCTACACAGGCTTTCTCCTTTCAGTGTCACTGTTCTGAGTTACTTTTCAGGGATCATACTGAAGAGTCAAATATAATGAGAATTATTTTGTATTGACTTATTATGATCACGTGAGTGAAATGACGCTTTTCTTATCATTTGGTTTGGACTTTGTTTTGTGTATTAAGCCCTGAGATAATAAAAGCAAATAGTGATTCCAGACATTAACAAAATATTCTATTCCAGTATGAATTAAGGTAAACTGTGAAACCCAAGTGGTGTTAGATGACAATTTAGAAAAGCGTCATAACATAGGAGTCATATATTCTCTCTAGAGTGGATATTTCATAAATGGGGTAGAAATAGCACACAGTTCACACTGCTCTCATTGGAGGAAAGTCCATAAGGGTTTGTTCACAACACTTTCAGAATCCCTTCTCACACAGTCTCTTTTTTTAAGTTATAGTATGACTGTTATCAACCACATGAGTTGTGTTGATTCTCATTAATATTAAAGGAGAAAAACTGAGTCATACCCCACAGTTGTGTGACAAAACTTCTGTGACACATGCTGAATCCTAAACAATTTCTTGTGGCCAGAGACTATGTCAGGTGATTTGATTACCCCAGGTAAACTAACTCCTGCAACAAAAGGTGAGGTTAATTTCATCTAAATCTCTCAAGTGCATGGTGAAATATTGGAAGAGTAGAATAAATGTTAGACAGGTAAATTCAGCATTCATTACCGTGTCTAGTAAATTGTATGGCAACTGTATTATTATTATTATCATTGTTATTATTATTATTATTATTAATTATTTTGGCTGGAGTCTAGAAATGCTAGAGCTAAATATTTTTAGTAGTTTGACCATTTTAAATTACATGCTTTATTGCTAGGTATTTATAGTAGATAATGTTTATATTATTGTGGAGAATTGGTACATAATATATCTTAATTCATTATGGATGTATCAGTATAATATGATGTCGTTAGTTCTTTTGAGAAGATTCATAGAAGAAAAATAGCTGGGTGAAATTGAATTCCTAGCTTCATTTTTTTTGCAGAATCTCCACTCCAATTTCCAAAGTGGTTGTCCTAGTTTACATTTCAACTGTATAAAAGGGTTTCTTTTCCTCCACAGCCTCACCAGATTTGTTGTTGTTGTTTTTGTATTTTTAGTAAGGGTCTACAGGGTCTCACTATGTAGATAGGACTTGTAGTGATCCACCTATGTTCAGTCTCCGAAAGAGTTGTGTGAGTCACTGTGCCATCTCAATAGCTGTCTTGGGTGCCCTGTGCGTGGAGCAGGCCTGGTAAGCTGAAATTGGCCCCTAGGCACTGTGTCTGCCTAAGCAGGCCCTTTAATCTATTTAAAACTATTTGGCTGGCTCCCCCCTCACCTTTTTTTTTGATGATGATGGTGGCCTTTCTTTTTTCTGGGATAAGATGGAATTTTAGTGTTAATTAGCATTTTTAAATATTGAGTTTCATGTAATTAAATCATTTGTACCTGAATTTATTGGTTACTTGTACTTCTGTGAAGCATCTATTTATTTCACTGGCTCATTTTTGATTGAGTCTTTCATTTTGGAAGGAGTAAAAATTTTTTTTTAGCTCTTTGTACTAGATGTCAATCCTCTCAGGTATAGCTAGCAAAATTTTTCCCATTCTGTAGGTTTTATTATCAGGCTTTTTGTTGTTTCTTTTGCTGTGAAGAGCTTTTCAATTTAATATGATACTGTTCATTGACTCTTGGAACTATTCCCTGTGCTGTCAGAATTCTGTTCAGCAAATCCTTGCCCAACCCTTCAACATCAAGAATTTTAGCTGTTTTTTTCTTCTGTCAGGCTGTGTTGCTCTTTTAATTTTCATTCATTTTTATTTTGTTTTAATGCATAGTGAAAGATACAGATCTAGCTTCAATCTTTTGCATACCAATAGCCATTTTCCCTAACACCATTTGCTAAAGAGGCTATTATTTTTCCAGTGGTTTTTTTTTTTTTTTTTTTTTTTTTTTTTTTTTTTTTTTTTTTTTTTTTTTTTTTTTTTTTTTTGTCAAGAATCAAATCTGCATCACCTGTTCTGTTCCGTTGGCCTTCATGTTTGTTTGCCAGTACCACATTGTTTTTAATGACAAAAATTTTGTAATGTGACTGCAAATCCAGGATTGGGTTGCCTCTTGCTTTATTCTTTCTATTCAGGATTGCTTTTGCCATTCTGACTTCCTTATGGTTCCACGTGAACTTGAGGGTGGTTTTCTCTAGTTCTGTGAAAAATGTTGAGTTTTTCATTTGGATTTCATTAAATCTTAGTGTCAAATTTGGAAGTATGACCATTTTGATGACAGAAGTTCTTCCTATCCAGGAACAGTGTATATCCTTCCATTTTTGATTTCTTTTTCCAGAATGCTGTTGTTTTCTTTGCAGAGTTCTTTCCCTTCCTTAGGTTAATTCCTAAATGTTTAATTTTTTTTTTGTGTGTGTGTGTGTGAATGGTATTATGTCCATTTTCTTTCAGTTATTTGTATCTAGATTTTCCACCAAATCCTCATGTTCTCACAGAGGGAACTTTTTTTGACTGAATCATGGGGTATGATAGCAGTGAGTGCATTAGTCCACTGATGAATTTTCACATAAATGTGATTTTGGAGGTGAAGCCTGCTTGGAGGAGGTTGGGACACTAGGGTCTTGGCTTGGGTCTGTCTCCTTCCCTCCTCACTGGATCCCTTTTTATGCTTCCTGTCTGCCAAACCATGCACTGCTTCTCTTATTCTATGCCTTGGAGCCATGTGACTTCGCAGTGAAACTTCCACAAATAGTAGGGCAAAATAAACCTCTTCTCCTTGAGTTTGTGTATGTTGAGTATTTCTTCCCAGCAGTGAAAAAGTAACTGAGGTAGTAGCCTCATTATTAGTATACATGAAGTCTATTGTTTTTGTGTATTTTGTACCCTGTTACATTATTGCATACTCTTACTGTGGTGGATTTTTTGAGGTCCTCTATGTAAATGATTACATCATCTGCAAATAATGATAAATTGATTTCTTTCATTTCTACTTATATCTTTTATTTCTTTTGCTTGACTGATTGCTGTTGCAAACATTTTTAATGTTATGTTAAAAAGAAGTGGTGTTCATGAATATCCTTTTATTGTTCCTGACTTTATAGAGAAAACCTTCAGTTTTTTCCCTCATTTAATGTGATATTGACAGCAGATTTGACATAACTGTCTTTTATTAGATTAAGAGACGGTTCTTGTATGCCTTATTTTCCTCAATGTTTTTATCATGAAAAGATGATGGATTTTGTCAAAGTATTTTTTGCATATACTGAGATAATTACATGTTTTTATGTTGTTTCTATTTATGTAATATATTACATTTTTTTATTTGTATATATTGAACCATTCATGTATCCCTGGAATGAAGCCTAATTGGCCATGATGCATGATATTTTTGATGGCTCTTTGCATTTTGTTTACCACTACCTTGTTAAGGATCTTTATGTCTATATTCAGTAAAGAGATTGGTCTGCAATTCTCTATTTTTTGGTAGGATACTTATCTGGATTTGGAATCAGGATAATAGTAGCTTTTAGGAATGAGTTTTGGAGTTTTTTCTGTTTTAATTTCATTAAGAAGTCTAAAGAGTATTGCCATTAGAAAATATCTGAGGCTTTGGTAGAATCCAACAATGAGCCCATCTGAATGGAGCTTCTATCAGTTGGTAGATTTTTTTCCCCTTAAATTAGTTCTTCAAGTTCTTTGCCCAATGTTAAGATTTTTCAGGGTTGATAAATCTTTTTGGTTCAATTTTGGTAATTTGTATTTACTTAGGAATCTATTTCTGAATTCTCCAATTTTTTGGCATAGAAGTTCACAAAAGTAGTTGTTAATAATCTGAATTTTGGCAGTTTCTGTTGTAACATCACATTTTTTTCTCTAATTATTGATTTGGGTCTTTGCACTCCTTTTTTGGTTAGGTTGGCTAAAGGTTCATCTATTTTGCTTATTGTTTAAATGAGCACATATATCAATTCATTAATTGTAATTTTTTGGTCTCAATTTTATTGATTTCTATTATTATAATTTCTTTTCTTATACTTGCTTTGGTTTTGGATTTTCTGTTTTTTTCTAGGATGTTGTAATGCACTATTATACACCTCAACTTGCTTGTTTTCACTGATTATGTTCACAGCTAACATTTTCCCATTAGTGCAGCTTTCACTGTGGCTCATAGGGAAATTGAACACATTTACAATGAAAGTTATTAATAAAAGTATTGAGCTATCTTTTCACTGAAATATTTTCCTGTTGGTTATTTCTGGATCACCAACACTTTCTGCTTAGTCTGCCCAGTATATTCATTAGACGTTTTGGAATTGTTGGCTTTATTGCCTTTTTCTACAATAATCTCAGGAATTTTTTGAAGACGTAGGATGGTGGTCATTAATGTTCTAAAATAATCTTTATTATGAAACAGCCTTACTTCTCCATCATTTTTGAAAGACACGTTTTGTAGGATATATCAGCCTGGATTGAATATTTTCCTTTAGGGCTTGAAACATACCATTCCAAGCTGTCATGATATTTAAGGTTTGTGATGAAATGCTGTGACTCTAAAAGGGCTACCTTTATAAGTGATTCATTTCCTTTTTACAACTGCTTTTATGATTCTGTTTATGTGTTGGACTTCCAGGATTTTAAAGATGGTGTGGTGTCCAGATATTTTTTATATGTGGCTATTTGTGGTTCTATATGGCTCACTTTAATATCTTTTAAACTCTTTTCTTGTCTTAGAAATTATTCTGCTATTGTTTCTGTAAAAATGATTTTTATGCTATTCATGCTATATTCTGATTTTTTTTACATTTTCCATAATCTTTATTGCAGTAAAAGTCATATGCTATGAAGTTCACTATTTAAAGATGCAGCATTTAGTGCACTCACAATGCTGTGCAAGCATTATCACTGTAGTTCTAGAAAATGCTTATTATCATAGAGCAGCACTGTGCCCCTTAAGCAGTTGTTCCCCATTTCTCCCCAGCAGCCGGGAATTATTCATCTGTTTTCTGTATTTGCCTATCATGGATATTTCGTACACATGGAAATGTGGAGTGATATTTTCACTAGTGATTTTTATTTTATTTTATTTTCTTACATAGTTTTATTGAGAAGCAAATAGCAATGAGACAGTTTCAAATCAAATTAGTAAGACAGTTTCAATAATTAATACATTGCATACTAGTGTTAGTGGTTATTCATTGTACAAGATTCAAACATGATATCCTCTTTACAAATACTATTAGACCAAATCTTTCTATTCATTGAATTAAGAGAATGTAGCTATATATCTATCCTATTTCAAATATAAAGATACAAAGTGGTTGCTCATTTCTATCACCTTTTTTAAATTAAGTTTTCTCATTTAAATATTATAGGCGTGTGAATTCAGCAAGATATTCTGAACTAGTCCAGTAGTCCATAATAATACTGGGCTTTCCATAAGAATGGCGATGTCAGAAGTTGTTGACTCAAGCCTTTTACACCTCAGCATATTAATAAGGCTTTACTTTTCATACTTCATTTTTATACTTTTCTACGGGATGGTTAAGACCAAGATAAAGCAAGACCTATATAACAAGAAATGTAGCTTTTGCATCTAATGTCAGTCAAGTCCCCTCAGGATTCATCCTGAGACCCTGTACCATACTTGGTAGATCCTTTGTCAGTGTCAGCCATGAGGATGAGTCATGGCCATTGCTTGACCAATTTGTTCTCTGTGAAAGCCTGAGAGAATGTTTTCTCTCCAAGTGACACTCATTAGGCACACTCTACATCACGAATCACATTCCTCTGTGGCCCCATAATCTCTTTGATCAGAAAATTTGGGACACAACTGAGTTACATGATGTTACAATTCAGGTTCTAATATGCCCTGATTCTTCATTGACCTTGAAAGACTAGGGCCAAAATGTTGGCTGTGCTTGTAACCCTTCTTTTTCTCTAATTTTTGGTCTGCAAACTTAGGTGGCTAACACTCCAGAAAACAAGCTTAAGGTTATTACCCTACAACCTAGACTGTTGAGCTTAACCTCACTATGTGTAGGAAAATCAAACATCTTAAGCATAACATGGAACAGGTATTGTTGATCAAGTATTGACATGGTAAACTTTCATTCCCTACAAAATATGAAGAAAAAAATTTAAAAAGGAAAACTTATTTAAAAAAATAGAAATACACAATTACATATTTCTACACAGAAGTTTAGATATCTAACCATATACGTAGCAGGACAGTTCCACAACACCCCTATTCCTGTCTCCTGCCTTCATTTATTACCCCCTTCCTTTTTAAACAAACATCTATCTGAGAGACAGCACAGTGGCAACTGGCATGTCATGACAAGCAGCATGTATTCAGCGGACCAGAGTGACAGACATGACCCTTGGAGTCATCTATTACACATTGCCATCTTCAGTGCAGTTGCTTAGTTCACAGGTATCTGCATATATAGTCAGGGTCATAATCCTTTCAATAACTTCTAGCTTTGAAAACCTTCTGAAGATTCTCAGGATCATTGCCTTACCAATCTTATAAATTTAATGTATTGCTTTGCCCCTGTTATTTTTTCCTAGCTTTTGTACATACTTTCTCTTTTTGTCTAATCTTCAAGTTTTCGCTTTGCTTTTAATTGTATTATGCCTATTTATATTTCTTCTTTTGAGTTCTTATACTAGGGAGACTATATGATATTTAAACATGTGGGTCTAGTTTACTTTACTTATGAATATATCTTCAAGTGGCATTCATTTAAATATGAAGGCTTCAAGTTTATCATTCTTTTATTTTTGACATGAAAGTGAGGATTAAATTTATTTCAACTTTCCATGTAGAAAAGTAGCAAACATTTAATCATAAGAACTTGTCCCTTATTTAGGAAGATGTTTTTATAAGTACAGGTTTTTTTAATTTTTTTCCATTTATTCATTTAATTTTTTCCATAATTTAATTGAAGAACAAATAGCAATGAGACAGTTTCAAATCAAATTATTAGGACAGATTCAATAATTAATACATTGCATATTGTTTTCTTAGTGGTTCTTCATTGTACAAGGTGCAGACATGATATTCTATTTACACTGTTAGAGCAGATGGATCTATTCATTGAATTAAGAGAATGTAGCTGTATATCTATCGTTTTTTTAAAAGCTGAAATATAGTACAGTTTCAATAATTAATACTTTTAATATTGCTATCTTTCTAGTGGTTATCCATAGTACAAGAAGCGGACAGGATATCCTGTCCAAACACTATTAGTACAAATCTTCTCATAGAATTATGCAAAAGTAGCTGCATGTTTATAATATAATGGTCCTTCCTTTGTATCCCCTTTTTTTGTTTACTCCTGTCAGAAATGGGTATTCTATTGTCATTCAATTATTATAGGTGCTTGAATTCAGCAAAACACTCAACACAGTCTAGCTGTCTACAATAGTAGTGGGTTATCTGAAAAAGTTGTTGACTAGAGACATTTACAACTCAGCATATTATTATGGTTTTATCTTATATACCCGCTTTTTATACTTTCCTGCTGGATTATTAAGACCAAGATAAAGCAAGACCTATATAACAAAAATGTTACTTTTTTATCTGATGATGTCAAATCAGGGCTTATCCTCTAACACTACTTCACTTTGTAGATTCTTCGTGTTTATCATTCTTTATAGTTTAGTAATACTCCATTATATGAAAATACCACTTCTTTTTAATGAATTCCTCAGGTGACAGGCCTCTTGGTTATTTAAGATTTGGCTGACACAAATTGTGCTGCTATAAATAGAGAGATACATATATATCACTATGATATGATGTATTCAAATCCTCTGGGAAAATTCCCAGTACGGAATAACTGGTTTGAATGGGATTTCTAGTACTAGTTTTTAAGGAGTCTCCACACTGATTTCCATAATAGTTGCACCACAGAAGTCTACAGTCCCACCAGCAGTAGAGAAGAGTTTGCTTTTCCCCACAGCCTCTCCAACATTTGTTGGTTGATTTCTTTTATTATTTTTCATGTTTTTCTTGAGAAACAAATAGCAATGAGGTATTTTCAAATCAAATAAGTATGATGGTTTCAAAAGTTAATACATTGCATATTGCTTTCTTAGTGGTTAATTGTTGTACACAGTGTAGGCATGACATTCATTTTACAAACACTATTAGAACAGATCCCTCTATTCATTGAATTAAAAGAATGGGGCTGTATTTCTATCTTAACCATTTTGAATATACAGATACCAAATGGTCATTCCCTTTTTTGTTTAGTTTTGTTGATTAAATATTATAGTTGTGTGAGTTGAGCAAAATATTCCCAAATAGTCCAGTAGTCCATAATAGTATTGGGTTTTCTGTAAGTCTGGCAATATTGACTGGAGTCCCTTTATAGCTCAGCATAATAATATGGTTTTACTTCTTGTACTTCAGTTTACTACTTTTCTGCTGGATGGTTAAGCCAAAATAAAGCAAGAGCTGTGTAACAAGAAATATAGCTTTTGTATCTGATTAAGGTCAGTCAAATCCCCTCAGGGTTTACCCTGAAAGCCTGTATCACACTTTGTAGATCCTTTGTCAATGTCAGCCATGTGGATGTGTCACAGCCATTGCTCTCCGTGAAAGCCTGTGAGAGGGGGAAATACTGGCTTGGGGGGCCCTGCTCCTGTCCCTCTCTTGGACATGAGCTTTCTCTCCCTCAATAAATCTATTCTGCTCATAAAAAAAGAGAAAGGCTGTAAGAATATTTTCTCCCCATGTGACTATACTTAGGCATACTATAGATCATCAATGACATTCCTCCATAATCTCCTTGAGTAGAAAATTTTAGGAACAACTGAGTTCCACAATATTATAGTACAGGTTCTCCAGACAACAATGGCAGGCATTCCAAGTGTGACCTTTCTAATTTACAAATTGCTATCTTCAGTGCAGTTGCTTGGTTCACAGGTATCTGCATATATAGATATTTGGGTTGAGAATCCTAACAATTAACTGCTACTTTCAAAAACCTGCCAATGTTTCTTGGCATCTTTGCCTTGCTGAACTTCTGAGTACAAATGTATGGCTTTGTGTTGTTCTGTTTCCCAGCTTTTCTCCTTAGCCTCTCCTCATTTTCCAATCTTCAAGTTCTTGCTTTCTGCTTAGTTGTGTTATACCTTTCTATTTGTATGTCTTCTTTTGATTTCTTATACAAGGGAGACTATATTATATTTACACATGTGGGTCTGGTTTATGTCACTTACGAGTATATCTTCCAGTAGCATCCACTTCAATATAAATGCTTCAAGTTTATCATTCTTTATAGCTGAGTAATACTCCATTGTATAAAATCACCACATCTTTTTCAGCCATTCCTCATGTGATGGGCATCTTGATTGTTTCCAAGATTTGCCTATCACAAATTGTGTTGCTATATACAGGTACACATATATCACTATGATGTGATGTTTTCAGTTCCTCCAGGAAAATTCCCAGTAGGGGGTTAGCTGGTTTGAAAGGGATTTCCAGTCTTAGGTTTTTTTTTTTTTTTTTTTTTTTTTTTTTTTTTTTGTCCTTTTGAGACAGGGTCTCACTATGCAGTTCAGGCTGGCCTTAAGCTCACTTTGTAGCTCAAGCTGGTCTTGAACTCACAACAATCCTCCTGCTTCAGCCTCCCAAGTGCTGGGATTACAGGCATGCCCCACCACGCCCAGCTCCAGTCTAAGTTTTGAGGAATCTCCATACAGATTTCCATAATGGTTGCACCAGTCTAGCTTCCCACCAGCAGTGGAGAATTGTTCCCTTTTTCCTACATTCTCCCCAACATTTGTTGTTGGTTGATTTCTTTATGATAGCCATTCGTTCTGGAGTGAAATGGTATCTCAGCGTTTTAACTTGCATTTCACTAGATGGCTAGTGATATGGAACATCTTTTCATATATTTATTCACTTCTTAAAATTCATCCTCTGAGAAATGTGTATTCAACTCGGATACCCATTTCTGGATTGGGTCTTTAAATTTGAGGGCCCTAATATATTTGAGTACTTTATAAATTCTAGAAAGCAGACCTTTGTCTGAGTGCTTATTAGTTGAGTTTTTTCAAGATTTGTGGGTTGTCTTTTCACTTTGCTGAGAATTTCTTTTGACATGCAAAAACTTCTCAATAAAGTTGGTCCCAGTTGTTCATTCTTTCAAGTGTTTTCCATGTGAATACATATTTGTTCATGAACTTTTTGTCTATGCCTATGTCTTCAAGAGCTCCTACTTTCTCTTCCACGAGATTGATTACTTTTCTTTTAACATTTAGATTTTTAATCCATTTTGTCGTTAGCTTATTGCATGGTGATAGACCTGAGTCAAGTTTTAGTATTTGGCATGTAAAGAGCCATCTTTTCCATCATCATTTGTTGAAGAGATTATTTTTCTTTCAGTAAGTGTGTTTGGCTCCTTTGTTGTAGATCAAGTGGCTGAGTGTGTTTGTAGAGGCCTCTGGATCTTCTAATCTATTCCATTGATCCTCCGGTCTATTTCTTTGCCAATACCATGTTGACTTTATAACAGTAACATTGTAGTATAATTTCAAGTCAGGAATTGTAATGCCTCCTGCCTTGTCTTTGTTGGCTAGGATTGCCTATGCTATTGTACGTCTTTTCTGGTTCCAAATAAATTTTAATAACAATTTCTCTAGGTCTGGGAGGTATGTTGATGGCAGTTTGATAGGGATTACATTAAATATGGACAACAGTTTTGGGAGTATGGCCATCTTCACAATGTTGGTTCTTCCTATCCAGAAGCAGAGAATATCTTTCAATTTGGTGAAATTCTCTACGATCTCTTTTCTTAGGGTACTGTAATTTTACATGAAAAGTTCTTTGACTTATTTGGTTAGGTGAATTCCAAGGCATTTCATTTTCCGCGATGCTACCATAAAAGGTATTGTTTCAGTAGTTTCCCTCTTAGTGTGTTGTTATCTTTGTAGAGGTATGCTATTGAGTTTTGCGTATTGCCTTTGTATCCTGCTATGCTACTAAATTTGTGCATCAATTCTACTAGCTCTTGGTGGAGTTTCTTTGGTCTTCCAAGTAAAGTATCCTGTCATCTGCAAAAAATGATTATTTAACCTCTTATTTACCTATTATTATCCCTTTATTTCTCCCTCTTATCTAGTGGCTGTAGCTAATGATTCAAAAACTATATTGAATAGGAGGGGTGATAGATGACATCATTGTCTTGTATGAGATCTGACTAAAAGATTTCAGTTTTCCCCAGTTTAGAATTATATTAGCTGTTGAATTGTGATAGATGGCTTTTATGAAGTTGAAGTAGAGGCCCTTCTTTTCAGTTTTCTGTAGGACTTTGAACATGAATGAGTGTTGGAGTTTTTCAAAAGTCTTTTTTACATTAATTGAGATGATCATGTGGTTTTAGATTTCAGTCTATTAATATAGTGAATTACATTTTAGATTTTTGAACATTGAAGCATCCTTGCATCCCTGGGATGAATCCTACCTCTTCATGGTGTATGATCTTCTTGATGATTTGCTGTATTCTATTTCCTAGGATTTTTGCATCTATAGTCTGTAGTTCTCTTTTTTAGTTGTGTCTTTCCCTGGTTTTGGAATCAGTATAATACTTGCCTCCAGGAATGATTTTGAGTCGACTGCTTCCTTTTCAATTTCATTGAACAGTTTGAGGAGTATAAAGATTATATCTTCTGTAAATTTCTTGTAGAATTCAGCTGTGAATCCAGCAGGAGTTAGACTGTTGTTTATCAGTAGATTTTTTAAATTAAATTACATTTCATATTTCATTTGCTCTTTCATCTATTCTTCTATTCTGTGCATATAAAGATTCTCAAAGTAGCTATTGATAATATTCCGAATTTCCACTGGGTGTATGGTGATCGCATCCTTTTCATTCCTTATTGCTTGTATTTGAATTTTTTCTTTCCTGTTTTTGATGAGATTAGCTAGGGGATTATCCATTTTATTTAGTCTTTCAAAGAGCTAGCTTCTTGATTCTTTGATTCTTTGAACTGTTTTCTTTATCTCAATTGAAATAATTTCTAATCTTTATGATTTCTGTGCAACTTTCGGTTCTGGGTTTGGTTTGCTCTTCCTTTTTCCATATGGCGGAGGTGCAACATTAGGGTGTTCATTTGTGCCTGTTCTGTTTTCCTAATGTGTGAGTCCATAGCTATGATTTTCCCTCTCAGTACTGCTTTCATAGCATCCCATAAATTCTGAAAAGTTGTGGTTGAATTTTCATTGAATTTTTGAATTTCTTGCTTAATTTTTTCTGTGATCTATTGATTGCTGAGTAGGGTGTTGTTTAATTTCCATATATTTAGGGTGTTTTTCTGGTTTCTTTTGTCATTTATTTACAGTTTCATTGCTCTGTGATCAGTTAAGATGCATGGGATATTTTCTCTTTTCTTGCATATACTTAAGCATGACCTATGGACTGGTATGTGGCCTATTTTAGTAAATGACCCATTCACAGCTGAAAAAAATGTGTATTCAGCTCTGTTTGGGTGGAACACTCTGTATATGTCCATTAAGTCCATTTGTTTCAAGCTGAGGGCCAGTTCGGCAATTTTTTGCTATGTTTTTGTCTGCTTTACCTATCTTTTTTGGGAGAAGGGTGTTTTAAGGTTCCCTGTTAAGATTCTGGTATTGGATATTAGAGTTTTCATGCCACTTAGGACTTGTCTCATAGTTTTGAGTGCTCGTGTATTTGGTGCTTACATATTTATTAGTGTTACATCTTCCTTGTGAATTTTCCCCCTAACCAATATACAGTGGTCTTCTTTATTCTATTTGATATTTCTTGGTCTGAAGTTAAGACTGGTTGAGAATAAAATTGCTATCCATGTTTTTTTTTTTTTCTGAGTCGCTGGGGCATGAAGTATAGCTTTTCATCCTTTGAATTTCAGCCTATGAATTTCTTTGTGAGTTGTATGTTTATTGTATACAGCATATTGTTGGATATTGTTTCCTAACCACTGTGACTGTCTATTTCTCTTAATTGGTGAATTGAGTCCATTTATATTGATGGTTATAATTGCAATGTGTTGACTTACTCTTGGCATGTTATTTACCTGCTGTCCTTTACTCGTTTCTGTCCTGTGTTTAATTGTTTGCCCTATTTAGTGGGTTCCTTCTGTTCTTCTATGTGCAGTTCTGAACATTTTGGTTGCACTCTAGAACATCTTTCAGTAGTCTGTGTAGGATTGGGTTTGTCAGCATGAAATTCTTTAATTGTTCTTTGTCATGGAAGTATGTCACTTCTCCATCAAACTTGAAAGAGAGTTTTGCAAGGTATAGAATTCTGGGTTGGAATTTGTTTTCACAGAGGAATTGAAGTACTCTGCTCTATGCTCTTCTTGCCATCATTGTTTGAGAAGAGAAGTAGGCCGTATTTCTGATGTATTTTCCTTTGAATGTGATCTGCTTCCTTTCTCTAGTGGCTTTCTATATGTCAGTATATTATTCTTTTGCTAGATTTCTGGGATTTTGACTATTATATGTCTCATGTCTTGGTGTGTTTTTGTTTTGAAGTCATTTAGGGTCTGTATGTTTCATTTATATCCCCATGTTCTTTTTATAACATTTGTATTAACTCTATCTCATTGATGCCCATTAGTCCCACATTGTTAATCTTTGCATCATCTTGCAGGCAATGAATTATTTTGTCCTGCATCCTAGTTGTTTTTAAGAGATCTTTTCTTACCTTTTCACCATCTGCAATAGTGTCTTCAAGGTCTAAAAGTCTGTCTTCACTTAATTTGAATGGTTTTGGAAGCTGTGATTTTGATTATAAGTTCCTCTATATCTCTTTGACTGTCCTTCACACAATCTGTTTCTTTCCTGTATTGCTCATTCAAGTAACCTGTCATTTTTCTAATCTATTTTTTTACATCAATGTCTTCTTTAGAAGCAGTTATTAATTCTTTTACTGCAGAGTTTTTTTCAGATTGGATTTCCTCGCTATGTTTCTGCATTTGATTTCTTACTTCAGATGCTATTATTTCAAATATATATTTTTTTATTTCCAAGGTTATGTGTGATCTGAGTTCCTCTATAACTTTCTGTAGTTGTTGCTTTATTTCAGACGCTATTGATTCAGAGATGTCAGCTGTGTGATTTCAATTTCTTCTGTGCTGGTGTCTTCTGCATTTGTTCTGGATGGGCTTGGGGTCTGAGATTGCATTTTGGTCCTTGTCTTTCTCATTTTGTATAGCACTATCCTCTGACCTTTGTTGTAGAGCTTTGGTGCAGTTATGTACTTAGGACCTAATGATATTCAGTGCAGATCTACAAAATTTAAATTTATCCAATTGTGTCTTGCTTGGGTCTGGTGCTGTCTTGAGCTCATTCCTGCTGCAGCCTTTGGAAGTGATCCTGTTGTGCCCCTCTGCCAAGATGTTCTGCTCCTGGATTAGCTGGTTGGTTCTGTCCTCTATTCTGTCTGTAGAGACTTCAGCTGCAGAGTTTCACTAGAAGCCTGTAGGCGAGGCCTGAGCTGGGTCTAGAGTTGACAAGGCAGCATGTGGGAATGGGGACACTCTTCAACACACTCCCTTGGCCTAGGCTTGGGATGGATTAGCAAGTCCTGAGAGCATGGAGTTCTCACTCACTCGGTGGGCTTGGGGAGGGGGGTTCCTGGCTGCTGAAGGGCTTCTGAGGGTGTGGAAGAGGGTGTCACTCATGCTGCATGCCTGTTTTGGGTTCGGAGAGGTCCCGTGGGTACAGGGTAGCCGGAAGCTCTCTCACACACCTATCTTCTGGCTTCACCTTCCAATGAATCTTAGATTTGTCTCGCTTAGGAGCTGCAGAGTAGATTTTCATGTTTTCTTGTCATTTGAAGGAATCTCATGAAAATTAGAACACCCTTTCTCTAAAAACACCCTTTCTTCTACTTCTGTCATTGCCCTTACACTAGTCATTTTGTTATTCATACTTCTGATATAATTTTTAATCTTCTGTATTTCTATTTGGAGTTTTTTTCATTGACCTTTACTTTTTGTTATTCACTCATGCATGTTTTACAATATTTTGCTTAACTTTTCCTTTATTGTCTTCTGAGAATTGATCATTTTACATTTTAGTTGTATTTTATGTGATATTTTCAAATATAGTTTCAATTTATTTTCTTAACTCCACTGTTATAAGTTTGAATAATGTCGGTCATTTCCTTTATTTTTGTGTATTTGTTTTGAGAGTGATGTTGCCATGTAGTTCAGGCTGGCAGTGATTTCACTATGTACCCTAGACTAGCCTTGAATATAGGACAATTTTCCTGTCTCAGTCTAATATGTGTTAGAATTATAGATTTGTGCCACCATGCTGTTGTCTGTTGCCTTTAGTTTTCCCTCGTTCAATGCCATATTGGTTAGCTTTGGTATGTATTTTATTGGCTTGTTTTCATATGTTTGTATATTTTTGTTTTGTGATGAGGCTTGCAGGTTAATTATAGTGGAAGGTAGTGTTTCTAATATGGATACCTCTTTCATTACTTCCCACTTCTCAGTGTGTTCTTTGAACATGGATAACTACTAGTCTTTCACTCTGTTTCAGTATCCAGGCACTTCCATTTACTTTGGATGGGAGGTCCCAGGATATTTGGTCTAATATCCAGTTCTGCAGAATTAGGACACAATATTGTTAGAATCCAGATATTTGCTTCTCAAGAAAACTAATTAGTATCAAAAACCTAATGTAATTATGGTTATAGTAATAAAATCAGTACAAGTTATAGTTTCTATAGTTATAGGCAAATACAAACTGAATATTGACAAACTCCAAAAAACCAATTCAATATAGACACAAACAAATATGGATATACTATTGATGTACAGTAAATATCTATCAAATGGAATAAATTTCCTCTACTTATAATAGAACAATATGCAACAGCAATAACATTATCTTTCCTAGCTACCTTACCTAAAGCTACTTAAAGCTTAGTTACATTTATAAAGATAGAGAGTATGGGGAACCATGTAATATAAAAAAGCAAATATTTCAAAAATTAAGTAATGGGCTGGGCATAGTGGTGCATGTATGAAATCCCAGCATTCAGGAAGGTGAAGCAGGAGGAGCCAGTATGGGCTACCTAGGGAGTTCAAGGCCAGCCTGAGTTATATAGAGAAGCCCTGTTTCACCAAAAATTAAGCAAAGGGATATGAAAAGGAAATGATAAAAATAACATAGAAGCCCCTACTATGGAATAAAATAGTGGCAGAAAACAGGCATGAGGAAGAAAAAAATAGAAAAGAAATAAGATAAAGAATGAAAATGGAAAATTCAAGGAAGAAGAGGAAAAAATAAAAGGGAAAAGCAAAATGTGGAGGAAACTGAAAGAAGAGAAATATTAAAGAGAAATCTCAACCTCCCAAATGTAGCAAATATATAAATATTGCAAAACAAAAAAGTTTTTAAAAGATTTAAGTGAAAGAAAAAAATTGTTTTTGAATACGTTTTTTCTTTCCAATAATTGCATCTTGTAATCCAGCTGTTCATGAATTTCTATGCCTAGTATTTTATGGTTTTTGAGGCACTTTCCCTGGATCAGAGTCCCCTCTATTCCTTCCACATTGTGGTTAGTATTCAAGTTAAGTTATGTCTGTGGTCTCCTTAGTATATGGGTAATGTAATCAGCCTTCTGGTCTTTGCTTGTTGTAAGCTGTAGGTTGGGGTTCAAGTTGGGTGCAAACTTAATGTTTGCAGTCATGTGGTCTGCTTGCCTCCATTTGTCTTTGGCAGTTGTCTTCATTTAGGATCAAGTTGGTTGATTTATCCACACCTTTGCTATTCTATACCATGGGGAAGCAAAAACTAGAAAAGGTTTTGGACTTGGTCAGTGGGAATGCATTAGGGATGCTGTGGTTCTGGCAGGGGCCTGCTTGATGCCTTGAGAGAAGGGTATCACTCACCCATGTAGATCTTCCTAACATTTGGGATGAGTACTGTGCATCCTTGACTTCATTCTTTAAAATCTAATGGTTAACAACTTTTTAAAGAAATATTTCTTTTTTAAAAGAAACTAGAAAATGGTATTCAAACAGAAAAATTACAAATGATACAGAATTTCACTGAAGAAAATACGAATCTCACAGTATTTATTATATTACATAGTGTTGTCTTCAAATTAGTTGTATATACATGCAAGATTAGAAGAAAAAATATATATAAGACATTAAGAAGAGAAAAAAAATTGAAAAAAGAAATAACTGCTTCTTTCCACAAAAGCAGAAATCCACAACAGATTTGTGCAAACAATACTACTTACTCACAAGGGTATAACTCGTTTCTCCACTCCCTCCCTTGTCCTTTCCTCAGCTGAACAATTATGTCCTTTTGAATGGGTTTATTCCCTTTTCCCAGCATTTATGTTACCTTTCAGGTTTTATTTTCTCTTTCAGGTTCTCATACTAAGGAAAAGATATGATGTTTGCACAAGTGGGTATGATTTATTTCACTTAAGGCTGATTGCATCCATGTATCAATAAAAGCCTCAAATTTATTCTTTTTCATAGCATAACAACACACTACTTTGTAAAAATACCACATCTTCATTATTAATTCCTCAGTTGATGGGGATTTTGGCTGCTTCCAAGACTTAGCTATGACAAAGTGCGCTGTTATAAATATAGGTGCATATATATTGTTGTGGTATGTCTTCAGTTCTTTTAGAAAAATACCCAGGAGGGGAACAGCTTGCTTGAATGGTACCTCCAATCCTAATTTTCTAAAGAAGCTCCACACTGATGTCCATAGTCATTGTACCAGTCTGTACTCCCACCAACAGTGGACAAATGTTCTTTTTACCCCACAGCCCTTCCAACATTTGTTACTGGCTGATGTCTTCATGATAGCCATTCTTTCTGGGGGTGAGATGCAATCCAGTGTTGTTTTAATTTGCATTTCTCAAATGTTCAATGATGTTAAACTTTCTTTCTTTTTTTTTTTTTTTTGGTGGAACTGGAGATTGAATTCAGGCCCTTGAGCTTGCCAGGGAAGTGCTTATTCCACTGAGTGATCTCCCTGGCCTGAACATTGTTTCATATATTTATTAATTTAATTTAAGTTTTTTGGTGGAACTAAGGATAGAACTCAGGCCCTTGCACTTGCCAGGGAAGTGCTTACTCTATTGAGCCATTTCCGTGACCTCTGAGAAGAAATATATATATATATATATATATATATATATTCACTTCAGATGCTCATTTTTGGATTGGATCTTCAAATTTGGGGCCATGATTTTTTAAAATTCTTAATGTGTTCTAGATAGAAGGCTTTGTGAGAGGGATAGTTAGATAAATTTTTTCCAAGTTT
Source organism: Ctenomys sociabilis (assembly GCA_004027165.1). Classification (NCBI taxonomy): domain Eukaryota; kingdom Metazoa; phylum Chordata; class Mammalia; order Rodentia; family Ctenomyidae; genus Ctenomys; species Ctenomys sociabilis. The sequence goes on from PVKA01005523.1 coordinate 39,577, forward strand.
CTGGCTTTTTTTTTTCAATTAATTTTATTGAGAAAAAATTGCAATGAAACAGTTTCAAAACAGGTTGGTAGGAGAGTTACCTCAATGAATACATTGTATATTGTTGTCTTTGTAGTATTCATTCATTGCACAAGATGCAGACATGGTATCCAGTCTGAACACTATTAGTACAAATCTTTCTTCTCATTGAATTAAGAGAAAGTAGCTATATATCTATTATCCTATTTTATATATACAGATACAAAATGGTCCTTCATTTATATCCTTTTTTTGTTTAGTTTTGTCAGAGATGGGTATTCCATTGCCATTCAAATATTGTAGGTGCATGAATTCAGCAAAATATTCCAATGTATTCCAGTAGTTCACGATGGTAGTGGTTTATCTGCAGGACTGGCAATGTCTAAAGCTGTTGACTTGAGCCTTCCACAGCTCAGAATATAACATACTTTCACTTTTCATACCTTATTTCTGTACTTTTCTGCTGGATGGTTAAGGCCAAGATAAAACAAGACCTATATAATGATAAATGTAACTTTTGCATCTGACAAGGTCAGTAAAGTCCCCTCAGGGCTTATCCCTAAACCCGGTACCACACTTTGTAGATCGTTTGTCTTTGTCAGCCATGTGGATGAGTCACAGACATTGCTTGACCAATTTGCTGTCTGTGAAAGCCTGAGAGAATATTTTCTCTCCATGTGACTCTCCTTAGGCACATTTTACATCATCAGTCACTTTCCTCTGTGGTCTCATAATCTTCTTGATCAGAAAATTTGGGACACAACTGAGTTAAATGATGTTACAGTACAGGTTGTCCTATGTCCCGAGTCCTCACTGACCTTGAAAGGCTATGGCAGAATTGTTGGCTGTCCTTGTAGCCCTTCTTTTTCTTTAAGTTTTGGTCTGCCAACTTGTTTTTTCTTTCTACTTCATTGAGAAGTTCTTTCAAAATGCAGAAACTTTTCAAAAAGATGAGATTCCAGTTGTTAATTGTTTGAAGTATTTCCCGTGGTTTGGTTTTTGTTCAAGATCTCTCTTCCTACTCCTAATGTCTAAGATTTCTACCTACATTTTCCCCTAGATTTAGTATTTGTTTTAATATTTATATGTTTGATCCATTTTGACTGTAGTTTTTTACACAGTGATAGGCATGGGTCCAGGTTTAGCCTCTGGCATGTGAAAAGCCAGTTTTTCAGCATCATTTATTAAAGAAGCTATCTTTCTTCCACTGATAAGATGGCTGAGTGTGTTTATAGTTGTGTCCGCATGTTCTTATGATCCTCATGCCTATTTTTATGCCACTAGTATGGTGATTTTACCACAGTAGCTTTATCTTGTAATTTCAGATCAGGGATTGTGATTCCTCCTTTCCTTTGCATCCCTAGACTTCTTTTGATATTCTTCATCTCTTCTAGTTCCAAATGAATTTTAGGAACACTTTTTTTCTACCCCTGTGAGGTACACTAATGGTATTTTAATCTGGATTACATTGAATCTGTATTATAATTTTGGGAGTATGGCCATTTTCACAATGTTGGTTCTTCCTATCCAGGAGCAAGGAATATCTTTTCATTTTCTCAAATCCCCTTCAATGTTTTTTCCTAGAGTAGCATAGTGTTCTCAGTATAAATCTTTCCTTTCTTTTTAGAGATTGATTCCTAAGTATTTCTTTTTTATTATCGTGAAAAGTGTGGTTTCCCTAATTTCTAAAGTGCACTTCTTTGTGTAAAAATGCTAATGATTTTTGAATGTTGATTTTGTATCCTTATAGATTACTGAATTTGGTTATTAATTCTAGAAGACTCTTGGTGGTAACTGCTAACAACTTTTAATCTCTGCAAATAACTTGCTCCCTCTACATCTAGGCTAGCTGATAATAAAGCCTGAGTCATCCGTATTTTGGTACCAGTGAGAGATTCAGATCACATAATTCCTTAATCTGTACTGCAAGTTTTACCTTATTTTTATATCACAGTCATTAAAATAGCTAGAGGTCTTTTTCTGTACTCTAAGCCACTTTAAGGACAGCCATTCCAAGTCCAGTCTGCTTTGCACTTCTTGAAAAGGTTCATCATGTAATGTACTCACTGTGGTCTAGATCCCTCCACTTCACCAAAAAAAAAAAAAAAAAAAAATCTCATACCGTAATGGGATAGGCTTCTAGAGTTTATGATTGACTCATGGTCTAATGCCAGTATTATGGATGGGAGTGATACAACCAGCCTTTGGCTGGTTGCACACAGTATAATAGAAGGAAAGAAGCTTGCTCTTACTGTTCCTCCCTTTATACCTCTGATGTTTTTCTATCTTTTGCCTCTGTACCATACCATGCTGCCTTGGATCCAGGTGATCATGGAGTGAAACCTCCAAAACTTTGAACTAAATCAACCTTTTCTTCCTTAATTTTGGGTGTTGGGTATTTTGTTGTCTGAGCAATGAGAGAGAAGTAACCAAGACAAAACCTTATATGTTCTTTGTTCATATGTCATGTCATTAATCTTAAAATATAGTCTAACTTTTGAGTGGAGTACACTTTTCTTCTGTGGTATATCAGCAGATAGACTTCATGGAGTTATGAAAATAACTATATTATTAGTTATGGTTATATTTGCACAACTTTGAATAATTAAATGTGAAAGTTTGCTTTGAGAAGGTGCAGGGCACCACACTCCAGAAAGGCAGTGGCATAGAGACTTTGTTCCTTAGAAACAGATTCTGTTCTCAAATCCAAACAGATGAAAATCAAATACAACTTTCCCATAAGGTCAACATTGATCCTAACCATTGAATTTAATTTCACAAACCAATATACCACTGTACAATGATCGCAAGTTGATATTACTGTAACCTATTTATCTATAGTCTTAATGTTGGTATCCTCACAAATATCCATATGTTGAAATTTAACCACCAATGTAATGATATCAGGAGATAAGTCCTTTGGAACCTGACTAGATCATTGTTCCAAAAGAAAATGGAAATGCATGTAGGATTGAAAGATATAAGATATTTTTAAGAACACGATTAGTGTTCTTATAAATTCCTCAGAAAGCTGCCTTGCTTCTCTCATTTGAAGACACAGCCTTGGGTCATATATGGTGCTGACCAGGCAGTGCATTTGATGTTACCTTGATCTTTCACTTTCTGTTCTTGAAAGATATGGGAAATAAGTTTTTGTTCTTTATAAGCTACGTAGTATTTTCCTATAGCTTCCCAAATGGATTACAACTCTACATTTTAATGTTTTATTATTCTTCTCACCAAGTATACAGTTATCCTTTTAAATCCTCTATCTCTTTGAGTAGTTTCAGAAACCTGTCATACACTGTTTTTTCTCCTTTTTTGTTGTCCATATGGGTTTTCACATTCAATCCTTTTTACCAACTTCATAGCTACCATTTGGGCTCAGGCCTCATTTTGGTTATTTCATATCTTTTGATTTCTATGTTTTAGTGCTAGCCACCTTTTACTTAAGCAATAATTCATCTTTCCCATTGCTTCTGAAGTAATTATCTTCAACCTTGAGTTGGCAAATTTGGAAGTTTTATATTCCTTTTGAAACAGAATTCAAATACTTTAGCACAGTTTACAAATATCTTATATCTTTCAATCCTACATGCATTTCCATTTTCTTTTGGAACAACCTCACACATCACTTTTGCTTCCACTATTACCTACCTACAAATGTTCTTACCTCCAAAGTCCTTAAACTACGAAATACATATAGAAGTATACATACTTTGTACTGGAGCACACTCATATTTTTCTTTAAGTGAGCTGATTCCTATTGATTCTTTAAGACTTGTCTTAATCTTTATATCCTGAGCAGTATTTCCTACTTAGCACAGGTTGAATGAGGTGTTATTTCTTCATACGTTAGCAATAAAGTTGATTATATTGCAATCACCATAATATCTGATTTAATTATATTTCTCCATATTTGCCCTTCTTGAGGATAGGCAACAAGTTTTTCATTTCAGGTGGTCACAATCTTTGAGGGTGATGGGTCTGAAGACACACAATGCAGGCAGATAACCACAATGGATAGGTCATTGAAAGTATGCTGAAAAGTAGCAGAAGTACATATACTGGAGAAGTACAGACATAGAGATGGCCTTAAAGTCCTTATACATTGCTGATATAAATGGAACAATGCATGGACACTCTGAAAAACATTCTAGTAGTTCTGCACAAAATTTAACAGATGCACCATGTGATCTAGCATTCTTACTATTAAATAACATATATATCCGAGAGCAAGAAAAATATGTTGACAAAAACCCTGTTCAAGAATGTCCACAGAAGCATTATTCAATAAATCCTAAAAAAAGGACACAACCTAGGTGACACAATTTAAAGACATGATGCTAAATGAAAGAAGTTGATCACACAAAACACATACTGAGGATTGGCCCAATAGCTCAGAAGATTAAAGCGCCTGCTTAGACAGATGCAGAGATTAGATTTGATCCCTGGGGCATTCTGAGATGGTCATTGAAACTAGGCATGGTAGTGTGCACCTGTAATCCCAGCACTTGGGAGGCTGAAAACAGGTGGATCACTATGAGTGCTATCTGTGTAGTGAGACCCTATAGACCCTGTATTAATACATTAAACACACACACACACACACACACACACACACACACTTACTCCATGATCTCATATTTCTTAGTCACTATCTTGTCAATGTACCAAAATACACAATACTTGCAACTTAAAAGAGGAGTGGTTTATCTTGGCACATAGTTTCAGTTATTGGATTTTTTGGCTTTGACAAAGGAACCAGATGATAGTGGGGAATGGCAGTCTGAAAGGAGAAATGGGGAGAGAGGGATGTGGGGGCAAGAATAAACCCTTCCAGGTAATACATTTGGTGACTCACTTCCAACCAGATCCTTTCTCCTAACAGCCAGCACTTTAAATTATGAACTCATCAATGGCTCTACCCACTCATGAACATAGTGTTCCTATGAACCTATCACCTTCCATACATGAAAATCGGGGCGGGACACTTTAAACTATAACCATACGCATGAAATATTTGGAATAGCCAAACGTATATATAGGGAAATTGAATAGTGGCTGCCTAAGGCTGGGGCAACCTAGGAGGTCAGAGGAATGACTGCCAAAGGGTATAGGTTTTTCTCCTTGGAGTAATGAAAATATCCCACAATTGGCTATGGTTATAGCCAGCTGTGACTATACTAAAAGTCAGTGAATTATACAGTTAAGTAAAAAACATAGATTACTGTGGGGGATTTTATAGAAGTAATGGGATTTGGATACAATAATGAAAAAAAGCTATATATATATATGAAAAAGAGTTGGCATGATGTTATAAATAAACAAACCTCTGTTGGGCAGAAAGATATTGCTTGAGATCCTGCTGTCACTTGTTACCCTCCATGGGTATTTTCATCTCAAAAGTTAGTATGCTAATATATCTACATTCTAGGTTTGTTGTGACAATTTATATAACAGCTTTAAAATAATTCAGTGCTAGCTACACAGCAAGTATCAGTAAGTATTAGTTATAAGCGTGTTTGTATTATGTCTGTTGAACACTGAATTTTGAATTAGTTGGGACAGAAGTGGGACCTGTTGCCTATTTTTTAATCTAAAATTAACTGACAAAGGGGATATAAAAAGCTTATGTTTTTCCTTTCAAATACTGTAAAAAACTGTTCACATTTCATGCTTTTGAAGGTTTTCAAAAAAGGTGTGGCTTGGAGCTAGAACTGTGTCTGCAACAAGAAAACAGCATTATAAACAGCAGCAGTGATGTGCACCTGACAGTTCTCAGGCGCAAACAGTGGTCTGGGCGGCTCTGGGCTTCAGGCCTTGCTGATACCTGGGGGCTGACACAGGAGATGTGAGGGTATTTGTGTCTGGTTGGCCACTGTTTCTGAAGCACTTTCTATGGATCAAGCATCCTGCTCTTTCCATCTTCACCAAACCCCGCTCAGAGGCGAGTCATCGTGGCAGTCTCATTACAGTGGCCTTCTGATGCAAGGGATGACTGAGCTTTGCACTGGTTAGGCACAGTGACGCGCTTGCCATTTGCGAGCAATCACTTATCCCCCAGGAGGCGGTCCCGCGAAGGGAAAGGCAGTGGAGGTCCAGCTCGCCTTCTGGCGGGGGCCCAAGAAAGACCCCCGAGGGCTGGCGAGCCGCCTCAGCCAGGCACGTGATGGGCGGGCACCTTCAGAGGCTGCGCAGCAGGGGCGGGGCTTGCGGGATCCACATCCGGGGTCAGAGGTACGGCAGCCTAGTGGTGCGTGGCTGCCTGCTCGGTTCTGGAGGCCGTGGGCTGCGCTGAGGGCGTGCCGGCGCGGGCGGCGCGGCGGGAGCAGGTAAACGCTGCCGCCCTCCAGCCCCAAGAGCCCACAGGGCGGGGCGGACGTGACTGCCGGAACGGAATGGGGCGTGGGAAGTCGCGCGCGTACTCACGTGGTTCGCGTGTCGCCCGGCGCACGTGCGGCCCACCGCGCCGAGCTCAGGACAGCGCTGCGCAACCACCTGCGCCCCTGGGGGTGGAGCCCTGGCGGGGGCGACTTCGTCCCCACGCAGCCGCGAAGCTCCTGTACGCGCGGTCCCCGAGGAGCCGCGCTGCGTGCCGCGGTGCTTTGGCTGCGGTGACTCGGCAGCCCTCGCGCCCGCTCTGCCAGCACTGCCCCGTTTGGGTGCCGCGCCCGGCTTCTGTCCAGACGGCTTTAGGATGGCTCTTTGGGTGCAGCCTCACTTCTTGCGTGACGCAGTGGTTGGGATGGGCGGCTGTTCTGTCTTGTCATTGGATGGGCCAACATTTCATTTCACGATTTAAGGCAGAGCACCTCAGAATATTTTTTTGGGTGGAGTGACATAGCCTGACAATAAATTCGCCACTAGAGAGCTCTGCCCTTCGGGTCATCCCTATTACAGTTCCTGTCGCTTTAAGAGCTTTGGTTTGTTTTTTCTGCTGATTAGTATGTTGAACATATCTCCCAATGCTATTATTTGCCCAGTGTATCTTCTTTGAAGTGTCTGTTTACACCTTTTGGTCATTTTTTACTGTGGTTTTCTGAAGTTACTGAGTAATAAAGATAAAGAGTTTTACAGTCAGGATAGAATCTTTTTTCTTTTCTTTCTTTTCTTTTTGGTGTCAGGAAGTGAACTTAGGATATTGTGCTTGCCAAGGCAGGCACTATGCCACTGAGCTATATCCACACCCCCAAAATCTTTTATTATATAGATGTTTAAAAATATGTCTTTGCTCTTCTTACCTTGGATGGCTTTTGAATGCTGTTGGTATTTTAAGATTGGATAAAACCTACATTTCAGTTTTGAAAGTATGGCTATTTGACAATGTTGGTTTGGCCAGGAACCAGGATCAGGGGACGTTTTTTCATTTTTTGACATATTTTTCAAGTTCTTTCAATTTCAGAGTACTGCAGTTTTCATTGTAAAAGTCTTCCATTTCAATAGTTAGGTTAATTCCTAAATAATGTAATTTTTTCAGAATGCTGTTGGGAATAGTGTTTTTCGTGAGTGTTGTCACTTCATCATTGGTGTACAGGAATACTATTTTTTTAATACAGAATTTTATTTTGTGTTTTTTATTTTTTTGGCAGAATTGGGGATTGAACTCAGGCCTTTACACTTGCAGCCAAGTGCTAATTCCACTGAACCATCCCTCTGGCCCCAGGAATACTATTGGTTTTTGTGTGTTTATTTTGTATTCTGCTAAAGCACTGAATTTGGTTATTCTAGAGTCTTGATGGAGTTTTTTTGTATTTTCTATAAAAGCTAACATCATCTGCAAATAATGATAATTTAACTTTCCTGCCTGTATCCACTTTATTTCTTCTTCTTGCTGACTATCCTAGCTAATGTTTTGAGTACTATATTGAGTAAGAGTGGTGATAATGGACATCCTCATCTTGTTCATGATTTTAGAAGGAAAACTTTCAGTTTTTCCCCATTTAGTATGATATTGTTTGTTGATTTGTCTGTAAGTTGCTCCTATCAGATTGAGATAAGTTCCTTCTATTTTTTTTTATTTCTATTTTATACAAGATTTTTTCATAAATTTCAGAAGTTTTTTCTGTATCTGTAAAGATGATCATGTGATTTTTGTCCCTGCTTCAGGCATCATAACCCTGATTTCAAGTTACATAACAAAGCTACAGAGATAAAAACATATAATATGGGCACAAAAAAATTGACATATAGATTAGTGGCACAGATAGAGGATGCAGAAACAACCCCAGGCGTATTCAGCCACCTGATTGCTGTGGTCCATATGGCTCTCAAAGTTCCCAGGAAGAACAATGGCAAGAGGATAGAGGAATAAAGACACAGAAAGCTGAGGTCAGGTGGACCTCTCTCTCTGTATGGAAGGAAAAGAACTGCTCAACCACTGTAGCAGATTTATTTATACATTTGTCAGATTGGTGTCACATGACACCCCTTTGCTTAGCAACCCATTACTTGGATTATTTTAGGGCTTGGTGTTCTCTCAACTGAAGCAGCTTGTTCATGTGGCTTGCCTCAGGTGCTGTTTGTTCTCCTACTGGCCTTGGCTTTTCCACATATGTGTGATCAGTTTCCAGCTTCAGCTACTTCCAGCTTCAGCTACTTCTTACACCTGATTTTGACAAAAAGGTTAAAAAATATATGCTGGAGAAAAGATACTTTGTGTAGTATATGGTACTGGAAAAAATGCTTTCCATATGAGGAAGATTGAAGCTAGAACTGTGTTTCATACTGTGTATTAAATTAAAATTAAAGTGATTGATCTAAATGTTAAAACAGGCATAACATGTTGGAAGATAAATAAAAAAATGTGGGCAAGGATTTTTTGATCAGACCTAGAATGCACAAGAAACATCAATAATTAACCGATATAATCATATCAGATTAAAAAGTTTCTGCATAGCAAAGGAAGTAACGTTGAAAAGACAGCACACAGAATGGGGAAAATTATTTTTCCAGACATTCTTTGGACAGAAGACTAACATCCTGAATATGTAAAAAAAGAACTAAAAAATATAAGACCTGAAACATTGGTGAGTGAAGTGAATTAATAACTACTCAGATGAAGGCCAAAAGAAAATGGTCAAAAAGCACATGTAAAACTTCAAAATTTCTGAAGAAATGCAAATTAAAACAACACTGAAGCTCTATCTTGCTCCAGAAATAATGAACAAAACAAATAGTAACAAATGATAGTGAGGCTGCAGGTGGGGTGTGGATGGGTTTCTACATTCTTGGTAGGAAGCTAAACTGTTGTGACCACACTGCAAATCAGTGTGGTGATTCCTCAAAATACTATAAAGAGAGATTGCACTCAATCCAGCTATTTTCTACTAGATGTGTTCTTGAATTAAAGACCTTACATTATAGTGATATATGCATACCCATGTTTATTGCAGCATACTTCACAATAGCTACATTTTGGAAGCAGCCTATATATATATGTTCATTAGCAGATGAATAGAAAAAGAAAATGTGGTGTTTAAATACAGTGGAATACTACTATGATACAAAGACAAATTTTAGCCATTTTTAGGAAAATGTATATACTTTGAGACCATGAAAGTGAAATCAGTCTCCACACAAGCTTACATATTGTATGTTTGCTCTCAGATGAGAAACTCAAAATGTAAATAAATTGAAGAGCAAAGCAAAAGATAATGCAAAATCTGGAGTTATATCTATTGCAAGTTAGAAGCGGACCAAAAGATTAGGGCAAATGGTTAGGGAGGTAAAGGAAGGGGATATAAAAAGAATTAAGATGTACTATATGTATGTACCTACCACCTACAATAAATGTAATAATCATGTATTGCAAACATGAATTAAAAAAATTTGAGGAAGGGAATATGGAGATGATGGAGATGGAAGGAAGAAGAAAGGAAGGTGAGGAAAAGCGGAATAAAAATAAAATATATTAAGTTTATGTATGTGTTCTGTTAGTATAAACATTGCAAACTTGACTAATAAAAAGTTTAAAAATACATTTTCTTTGAGTCTGTGTTTTGTATTTTCATTTTTTTTTTTTATTTTAGGGAAGGGTTTACAGGGTTGTCAGAGTCTCACTACTAGATCAGACTCATAGTGAGCTGCCTCTTTATAGCCTCCGAAAAGCTGGGATTACAGGTGTCTGTCAGTTCCCCCAGTCTCAGTTGCCCTCTCAGAACTTCCGAGGAGCGGGGGAGTGGGCCTGCACTCCGGGCTGGGGATTGAGACCCCGTCCCCTGAACCTGCTTGCAGGTGCTTTAATCCATTGAGCTATTTGGCTAGCCCTCTGTACTTTCATTTTTTAGCAGTGAATTTTGAGGAACCCATTTTCAATTTTGATGATCAGTTTTTTCTTTAATGCTTGTTTTTATATCCCAGCTAGTTTAGCTTCTCAGGGCTACAGAAGTTTTTCCCTTTTGTTTTCTCTCAGAATTTTTATAGTTTTAGATTATACATTTAAGTTTGTGATCCATTGTGAGTTAATATTTGCATATGATGTGAGGCATGGATTAAAATTCTTCTCCTTTTTATGAATACCCATTTCTTAGAGCATCATTTAATGCTCCTTCCATCTCCATCATCTCCATATTCCCTTCCTCAATTGTTTTTTAGTTCATGTTTGCAATACATGATTATTACATTTATTTATTGTAGGTGGTAGGTACATACATATAATACATCTTAATTCTTTTTATATCCCCTTCCTTTACCTCCCTAACCATTTGCCCTAATCTTTTGGTCTGCTTCTAACTTGCAATAGATATAACTCCAGATTTTGCATTGTCTTTTGCTTTGCTCTTCAATTTATTTACATTTTGAGTTTCTCATCTGAGAGCAAACATACAATATGTAAGCTTGTGTGGAGACTGATTTCACTTTCATGGTCTCAGAGTACATACATTTTCCTAAAAATGGCTAAAATTTGTCTTTGTATCATAGTAGTATTCCACTGTATTTAAACACCACATTTTCTTTTTCTGTTTTTTTTTTCCTCATTAAACTTCTTGGCACCATTTTAAAAAATTCATTAACATATAGATGGGTCTGTTTGTGAATTCTTTGTTCTGTTCTGCCATTCTATTATTTATTATTTTCAAAAACCATATACTAAGTTCAATCCCAGGTTCTGCCAAAAAAATATACTCTTTATTACTGTAGCTTTATATTATTTCTTAAAATCAGGAAAACTCAGTCCTGTTGTTTTCAAATTGTTTTAGATATTTTTTTTTATTTATATGTAATTTATAAAAGCTGCTGACCTATTTCTATTTTTAAAAAAAGGTGCTGTGAGATTTTGATTAAGATTGCATTTAAAGTTATAGATTAGACTGGGTATGGAAGTTCACACTTATAATCCTAGCACTCTAGTGGTTAAGTCAGGGGGATCACTGTGAGTTTGAGGCCAGTCTGAATGCCAGAATAAGACCCTGTCTTAAAACAATAAAATAAAAAAATGTGAAATTATAGATCATTTAATTTGATTTAAATTAAAATCTTAATATCGTTTTCTAATCCATTAATAAAATACCTTTTTTTGTTTAATTCTTTGATTTCCTTCAGTGTTCTTAGGTTTTCAGTGTAACAATCACATTTTTTTGCATTTATGTATCTGTTTTATGTTATTTGATGCTGATTAAATGATAACTTTTTTTCTTTTGGTACTGGGGATGGAACTCAGGATCTTGTGCTCGCCAAGCAGTGCTCATGCCACTGAGCTATATCCCCACCCCTAATGATAACCTTCTTAAAAATTTCAGTTCCCAATTATTTATGTACACTGATGTTTTCCTGTTTCCCTTAAATCTTGACAGAGTTACTAAACTGACTTTGTTATTTTGGCATTTGTGGACACAGGGTTTTCCATATTGACAGTTGTGTTGTCTACCAGGAGATAGCTTCAGTTCATATTTTCCCAACTTTTTGTAATTTATTTCATTATCTTGTCGCATTACACTGGTCAGGCTCTCCAGTTATTTGAGTAAAGCAAGTCAGAACAGACATTTTCTTGGTTCTTTGTTTTAGTAGAGAAGGCATGTTTCATGGGCATGTTTCATGTACCATTGAGTAGTTAGCTGTTGATATTTTATGAAGAAGTAATTTGTTGCTTAGAGTTTTAAAAATTTCATCATAAATAGATGCATTGCTTTGCTGATTGTAGAAATTATAGTTGATTTTGGTGCAATAGTATTCTTTTGTTATTTTGAGAGAACTGTTTATGTTCTGATGGGATTTCTGTATTCATTTTCTTTTGCAAACATATCATAAGATAAAATTATAACTTTTGAATTTTGACCTTTTCATTCAACTTTCATAATGTAGTTATTACATCATAAATTTTTTATTGTGAGAATTTGTAATGGTAATGTGCTGTACTGTTATGTGACTATAATATCATTTAATTATTTACTTTTAAAATGGGGTTGTCTCTTATAGCATATTAATATTTTTTTATTTCAGGTTCTTAATATGAATTTTATTTCAGTTGCATTTGCTGTTCTTAGAATTGGTTTTCTAGGATAGTTATAAAACACATTTTTTAATCAGTTATCACTGGCTTTTGAGGTAATGTGCTTTGTGATATATATGTCTTCAAAGTGGGGATTTTCAGAGATGGCTGATTCTAGAATGTATGATCTAGGTTTAAGTGTGTGATGCTGTTAAAGGTATATGGTTACTGAATTAGTCCATTGATTATTTTGGCGTAATCCTGGATAGAATGAAGGATGCCATACCCTAAGAGTGAGTGGCCCTAGATAAAATATAAAGGACAGAAAGAAGACTAGTGTTGTAGCTTGCCACTTGCCTCGTTTATGCTTACCAGGACTGTTTCCTCTATTCCTTTCTGATGCCATTCTGCCTTGAAGCTAGTCATTATTTCTGAAACCTCTACAAACAATGAGGCAAATAATCCTTTGTTCTTTAACTCTGAGTTTGGGTATTTTGTGTCAGCAACAAGTAACTAAGGTACATGTAAAGAATCATTGAATTTCAGAAAGTTGTGCTTATCTGGTTCAAGCCATTGATTTTGCACTTTTCATATCTTCAATTATTGTTAGTTTTCTATGTGCACACTATTACTTTGTTGCTATTGATCTAAATAGAATATCTGTTCTTCTAAAATTGGTACTGGGGATTGAACCCAGACCTTTGCTCTGAAATATCTCCAGCAAAATATTTTCAGACAGGGTTGACTAAGTCACTAAGTTGCCTGAGCTGCATTAGAATTTGTAACCCTCCTGCTTCAGCCTCCTAGAATGCTGGGATTGCAGGATTGAACTATATGCCTAGCTTCCTCATATAGTCTATAAAATAAATATATCAACTTTGCTCTTAGAATTATAATGGTCTTTTTTAATATACTATCACATAAAATCCTTTAAGGATGGTGTTTTATTTAATTCTAACCAGTACTTTCTGGTAGTAACAATTTTCTCATTTCCTACATCAGGAAACTGAGTTTCTGGCAAGTGATCAAACTTATTTGAGGCTGTTTTAATAATAGGTAGAAGGGTAGTGCTATGGACAACCACTAGGAAAATAACAAGGTAGAAAGTGTTAATTATTGAATGTGTGATATAATTCAGGTATAAAAAAATAAGATATGTAAACAGCTACACTCTCTTAATTTACTGATAAGAGACATCTGCTGTAATGTCTGTAAGTATAATATCATGTATGCACCTTGTACGATACCAAAACATTATGAAAACAGTTTGCAGTGTGTTAATTTATCGAATCCATCCTGTTAAGGTGTCTTAAAATTGTCTCATTGATATTTGTACTTCAATAAAATGAAAAATAAATAAAAAAATAGGTAGAAGAAAAGACTATGCTTGGATCACAAGTCTCCTTGAGTTTGTTCTTCAGCTATCAACTATACTGTTAGCGTAATTCTCAAGTTTTGTATTTTGTGTGCTTGTTTTCACTCTATTGATTGTAATGCTTAGCATAAACCCAGTAAGAAGGATGATAAATCACATTAGGCAGTTCTAGTACTTCCAAAATGTATAGTCATATTTGTGTTTATTAAGTCCATCTTTATTTCTGACTTTGAATTAGGTCAACTTTAGTAAAGACAATAGTGCCGCAAGGTGTGTACATTAAGGTGTTTCATTAATGTGCTTCACTGATAACTAGGCATTTACATGAATTTTTTAAAATAGTACATACTTAGAAATCATTTAGAATGGTGATTAAAACTTAATTATTTTAGTCACTAATTTAGTAAAATAAAACTAGATTATATTTTTATTTTGCCCAAATTAAGCATGAAGAACATGTTTACCAAAGCTGAATGACATTAAAGGGGTCACTTTAGAGTCCGAAGACAAGTTAAAATGAATACTTTTACTATGAGTAGATGTAGAGAGCCTTTCCCTATCCTTGCCTCGGTCTGGAAAGTTTACGTTTGTAATGCTGTAGAAAAGCTATTGCAGTTCTAGTGTGTTGATTCCAGTTTGCCACTTCCAGTGCAACTCATGGTGAGAATAAAGACACTAGGGCATATTTGTAGTTGTGGGAAGCCATGGAGTGCTAAGTCCAGTTAGATAATGGATAACCTGAATAAAAGGTCTCAACCCAGGGTGAACCTGCGATTTATTAGTTCTCAAAGAAGGTAGTGTCTTCAGAATGAGTGACTGAGAATGTTGCGAAGTAGGTGAGTACTATGAGCTGGGCTAGGTAGGAGGCCTGAAATTACCCTTGTAATATACAAAGAGAAGGATATGTGGAAAGTAATCGAAATAGCACAATTGAGGTAGAATTTAATGTTTTGGGGTGGGTATCTGACCTCTGCTATATAATCATTTATGCCTTGGGATGTTATAGCCTCTTATCTCAAGGTTTGATCCCAGCTGACAGCTGGCTGTGCATCCAGGCTTGGCTCACACAAGTTTATTTGGGAGCTGGTGGGGAGGGAGTGGTGTAGGGAAACACTGCCCTGTCACCTTGTATCAGCTCCTCTGCTGGACTGATTTGCATTGCTTAAAGTCAATTGAAGATATAGGGAGAAGTCCTATCTAGCTCTGAACACATCAATACATGGAAATAAGGCCAGGTTCAGCCAAACTGGAGACAATTGTTTTTGTTTCATGGAGAGTCACCCTGGTGATCCTCCAATAATAGGAAGAAAGTTTAACAACTAGTGATAGTTTTTAGGACATACTTTGGTGTTTTAAATTTTGTCCATTTTCTATTATACAGAAAAGATTCATTAATTTCTCTTTTTAGCTATATTTCTAATTTCTGCCTTTTGATTGGAATGTTGAATCCATTTATAGTTAATGTAATTACCTGTAAAACTTGCCCTGCTGTGTTACTGTTTGTTTTCTGTATGTTTTGTGTGTATTTGTTGTTGTTCCTTAAGTTCTCTTATATAGACTTCTCAGCCACTTTTGCAATAGTCTGTACCATTTCATTTGTTCTTTTTAATACATGTTTAAGAAGTTAATTTCTTAGTAATTACTTTAGAAGTTGCAATTAACATTTTATGTAGAAAATTTTACGTATACTAATCTACTTTTCCAGAAGAACTGAAAAGATTGTACCACAGAGATATATGTGCACCCATGTTTATTTGTCATAGCTAAATGCCCATCAACTGAAGAATAGATAAAGAATATGTGGTAATTCTTACAGATTGGAGTTTTATTCAATGATAAAAAAGGATGAAACTGAGGATGAAACCATAGTCTTAACTGAAATAAATCAGACTGGCATGTGCAAACATTGTATTGTCTCCTTACTGTGAAAGTGAAAAAAAAAATATGAAGGGTCCATTAGATGCTGGGAAAAGGGAAAGAACCTGTTCAAAAGGAAGAAATTACTGAGTTGAGAAGGACAGAAGAGGGAGTGAGGGAAAGAGATTTGTCTATGTTTGTAAGCAGGAGGGTTTTTACATTTATATTGTGGATTTCTGCTGTTCTGTGGAAAGGAGTGGTTGGTGCTTAATTTGTTTTGTCTCCTTTTTTCAATTATTTTTTCCTTTTTTCTTGTTATGTATTTCTTCCAATTTTGCATGTATATATCTGGTAATGTGAACAACTAATTTGAAGATAACACTATGCAGTACAACAAATACTGTGAAATTCATACAAGTTTAGTGAATTTCTGTATCATTTGTAACTTTTCTGTTTTAATACTATTTTACACTCTTTTAGGATAAAAAATTGAATGTATACCAATCTAGGTTGGATTAATCCTAATTTAAAGTGTGTGAAAACTTGGCTTCCATATAATTTCATTGCTTCCCATTTTGTGCTATAATTTTATAATTTGTATTTTGTATGAACATTGGGGCACAGTTATGAATTTTGATTTATGCAATTTTTTTTCAAATAAGCAGAAAGGAATCATAAACAAATATACATTTATTTTATTTATTTTTTTTATGGTACTAGAAATCAAACTTATAGTCTCATGCTTGGCAGGTAGGTGTTGTGTTGCTGATTCATATGCCTGGCTCTATATTGTTTTTTACAGTCACCTATGTAGTTATTTTTTTACCAATCTTGATAATGTCTTTCTGTGGATTAAAATATTGCCTTTGTCCTTTCATTTCTGCCTGAAGGATTCCTATTAGTATCTCATAGAAAATACCTATTACTATATCAACATCTCTCTTTTTTTTTTTTTTTAATCTGGGAATGTCTTAATTTCTTCTTCATATTCCAAATTAGTTTTGTAGAATCTAGAATTCTTAATGAGCACCCTTTTTCTTTTAGGAAAAATGTGTCATCTTTTAGTCTTCTGGCCACCATGGGTTTTTGTGAGAAGTCAAATATAAAATATCTTTGTCTCTTTCTGTACTGGGGTTTGGACATAGGACCATTGCACCAAGCTACATAATCAGCCTTTTTTATTTTTAAAGTTATTTGAAGGACTTTTTGAGATAAGTTCTTGCCAAGTTGCTTAGGCAAGTCTCAAACTTAAAATCCTCCTCTGTCAGTCTCCCAAACTACCTCCCTGGAATGTGCCACCTTGCCCTACCTTAGTTGCAGAATTTTTTTTTTTTTTTTAATGGTACAGTGTCTCACTATGCAGCTCAGACTCATAGTGATCCTCATTTTTGTTTTTTTTTTTAGCCTCTCCAGTTCTGGGATTATGGGCATGTGCTACCAGTCCCAGTCTTGGGGCAGGGCTGGTGTGGCATGTAGTGCCAAGGATTAAACCTAGGTCCCTTCTCTTAGGCACCTAGTCCCCAGAGCTACCTTACTGGCCCTGCTGAGCTATCTTCCCTGGCCCTTAAAATCTTCGATCTTGGTTGGAGTGAGTTGCTGTTGTCTTGCTGCTGGTACCCTTATGGACCATAGTTCCTTGTTTCTTGCATGTGTCATTTTCATTGAAATCTAGATTTAAAAAAATATTTTTTATGAGTGTGATTTTGAAAACAGTTTCTCTTCCCTGGGATCTTTTGTTATTTGCTGTTGTTCTTTAATAGGGATTTTCTTAAACTCCTTGTATAAACTGTGTATTCTTATTTATGTGCCATTATGGAAGTCTCTGATTAACATACTGGACAATGAATGATTGGACAATTATTTCCTTAATTCTTGGAACCTTTACCAAGAATCTCTGTGTGTGTGAGGAGACATGTTTATAGCTGTGCTTTAGCCTTAGCCTGTGTGGATTCCAGTGGATTCCAAATCTGAGCGCTTGGTACGAGTACCTTTCTTGAGTGCATATATATCCTTAAGCATGCATATAGTTCTGTGTGTGAGCTTGGCTGTCTAGATTTTGAGGAGAATATTGTACCTTTCAAAACCTTCTCTAGTTATCTTACTCTCCATCCAGCTTTGTTTTTCTTATACCTTTCACCAGTATCATGAGAAATAAAGTTCTTTTTTCTTTTTTTTTAAAAAGAAAAAGTAAACCTTAAAAATGATGCAGAATTTCAAAGCTAGAAATAGGAAATTAACATTGGTTATATTGCACATTTGAAGGCTATCATCTTCAAGGTAGTTGCTCAGATTACCAAATATAGACATGCAAAATTGTTCAGTCACCAGGTGTGGTGGCCCACACCTATAATCCCAGCACTACTAAGGCTGAGGCAGGAGGATTGTTGAGAGTTTGAGACCCGTCTGAACCATAAAGTGAACTGCATAATGTGACCCTGTCTCAAAAAGACACAAATAAAGCAAAACAAAACAAAACAGCATATACATTGTTTTTTTAAAGAACTAATAAAAATTAGTACTATAATTATCTTAAGCTATCATATATATGTGTGTGTGTGTGTGTGTATATATATATATATATATACACACACACACACACACATATATATGGGAAAAACTTATACATATATATATATATATATATATATATATATATATGCACATAAATATATATGCATAAATATTTTCCCCCATCCCAATTGCTCTTTCCTTTTAAGTGATTACTTTCCCTTTCACAGTAGCTATCATACATTTTAGATCTTGTTTTTTCCATGTCTTGTATTAGGGAAACAGTATGATGTTTACACATATGGATCTGATTTATTACACTTATGAGTGTGGTCTCTAATTGCATCCATTTACCTATAAAAGCCTCAAATTTATCTTGTTTATAGCCAAGTAGTATTCCTTTGTATAAAACACCGCAGCTTTTTTACCCATTCTTCAGTTAATGGGCATTTGGGTTGTTTCCAAGATTTAGCTATGACAAATTGTGCTGCTAAGTACATGTATGCACATATATTGCTGTTGTATGAGGTTTTCAATTCTTCTGGAACAGTACCGAGAAGGGGAATAGGTGGGTGGAATGGAATTCTAATTCTAGCTTTTTGGGAAATCTCCACACTGATTTTGAGAGTGGTTTATCCACAGTATACACTCCCATCAACAGTGTGGAAGGATTTATTTTCCCCCTGACAGCCTTGCTGGCATTTGTTATTGGTTGATTTTTTTAATGATAGCCATTGTTTCTGGGATGATATGGAATCTTTTTTAAAAATCTTTTATTTATTTGCTTATTTATGTATTTATTTGTTACAGGGTTTTGCTATGTATCTCAGGCTCTTAGTGATAATCCTGTCTCAACCTCCCCAGTGCTGTGATTACAGGCATGTGCCACCATGCCTGGTTTTGGTGGCTATCAGGGCTGGTACGTCATGTGGTACTGGGGATGGAACCCAGGTTCTTATGCTTGCCAGGCAGGCCATTCAGCTATCTCCCCATCCCGAGTGTTATTTTAATTTACCTGAGAAATACAATTTTTGAGGGAAGCTCTGGCATCCTTGAAGATGTCTGATTGCTCTTCTGTGAATGTCAAACCTTGTAGTGGGAACTACAGTCATTGACTTGGAAAATCCAATTCTGTAGGAATATTATAATTGGGGCCTCTTTTTATCACAGGGACCAAGTGACATTACACAGTTGCCAGTGTGTTTATCATAATGAACAGCAGAGTGAAAGCAATTAGAATAGTTTGATTCATCCAGACCTTTGATACCAACTAGTTGCTCATGGTGTTCCTAGATGTGGGATAGAGATGAAGCATAGTTTTTCAGTTAATCTGTATAAGCAAATATCTAGGTCAAGTGTTGAGCATAAATCTAACCAGAACAGTAACAGTTTCTTGTAATTCTTAGGTCACTTTGAGGACTTGAGCCAGTTTATGTATCTTAGAATTGCATGATGAAGGAAAAGTTGGGTTCCCTTGAAAAATATCTTCAGTACATTACTGAATTTTTAATTCCCTGTCTCTTTTCAGGCTTTATGAGGAATGTATGTTCTTCAATTAAGGTACCTGTACACTTGGGAAAAGGAAATAATGACACTTCTCAGATGATTGGATACGGGCTCTGAACTGACATTAATTCTATGAGACTCAAACTTTCACTCTTGTTGTCTTTCAGAATAAGTATTTATGAAGAATTTTAGCTTCAGTTACTATCAGTGGGCCTGGTTGACCAAACTTATGCTTTTGCTTTTCCTAAATTTTAGAGTGTTTAAATGAAATGCCTGGCAGACTCCTTTTATTGGTTCTCAGACTGAAAGGAATGAAAGCTTTTATGGGGTAAAGGCCTAGTAGAAACCACTGAAACTGTCTTTCTCAGGAAAGCAGCAAATCAAAAGCAGCACTGTATTTTAGGAAGAATTGAAGAAATTAGGCCTATCATTGAGGACTAGAAAGTTCCACCACAGTGATTTTTATCATATCCTAGTTTAGCTCTCCTATTCAGCTTCTGGTCAATGACAACAGTATTATGAGATTAATCAAGTAGTGACTTCAACTATAGCCACTGTATTAACAGACATTTCCCCTGACACATGGAATGAAACTTTTCATCTGGCAAAAGTCTTTTCTGCTTTTTCATCTGCAAGGCCTACCAGAAGCATTCTATTTCCAGATGGCCAGGCCAGTCACTGTCCTACCTTTAGGGTCACTGTCATCATACCTTCCAGGTATATCAGCTCTCCAGCCCTGTCATAATTGTGATCACCATTTCTTTTCTCCAGGTATTACATTGGTTCATTACATTGATGGTGTTATGTTTAAAGATCTTGTGAGGGAAAGTAGAAAGTGCTCTGAACTTACTGATAAAACAGCTGCATGTCACATAGTAGGAAATAATTTAGTTCCATTTCAGTAGCCTCTAACCTAAGTGAAAATTTTAGTTCAGAGTCCGGTGTTTTGTGAAATGTTGGGATCTTTATCTTTCTAAGATGAAGGATGAGTTACTGCCTTTCTTCCTCTTATACCAAGAAAAAGAGCTACTGTACTCAATGGGACACTTCTTTTGAGGGAATCATTCTTCATTCTGGAGTTACTATGATCCATTTAATAAATGACCACTAAAAAGGTCCTTTTTTGAGTAAGGCCCAGAACAAGAGAAAGATGTACAATAGGTCTAGGCTGCTGTACAAATTATTTTGCAACTCAAATTATGTAACCAGCAGATCCACTGGATCCATTGAAGTGCCAGTGGAAGACAAGTAAGACAAGACTGGTATAGATGAATCATAGCGCAGAACTGTATAAGTGAGAGCAAAGCCTGCTATCTATAGATAACTATGCTTTTGAGGAAAAGCTCCTACATTGTTATTGGACCTTACCAGACACTGACACGGGCACCAGATTAACATACAACCTGATTAACTGATTATTTGACTTATCTGGCCATAAATTTGGATTTGGACAGTGGGAGAATATGAAAACTTAAGCCTATATTTTAGAATGTTTTGATCTGGCTTGAAAATTAAATTGACAATACTCAAAATGACAGGAATACAGAAAAAAAAAACAGGGCTATTTCAGTTGTTGACAATGAAAACTTCAAATAAAGTATGACTAAAAGGTCACCTATATACTTGTTAGGGGACTACTGTATGAGGAAGAGATAACAATTATAAAATATATACGCAATCATGTAGGAGCACCCAACTATGTAAGACAAATTTTAACAGCTATGAAAAGGCAAATGACCAATAACATATAGTACCAGGAGAAAAGCATGTACATATATTAGAGCTTAGCATAGGTACTCTAATAAGGAAATAAAGACTTCAAGAAGTGGTTAGAATCAGTGACATGTACTGAATTGGAGATATGATAGCAGGTTGTAAAATGTGATGAGACAAAATCTTGTGGGCTGGAAAGTCAACCAGGTAGAAGAATGACAGGGAAGATAAGAGTTAGGTTAGCAAAAGATTATTTATATGGATTTCTGTGGCTTCTGCTTCCCATTTTGATGATGAGAATGTTTTCCTTTTTTAAAAAAAAAGGTTTTATTTTTTTAAATAATATAAAATAGTAATAAGAAAAACAGCATTTGAAATGGTACAAAATTTCACTAAATGAAGTAATAGGAATTCAGCCATGGTTGCTGAATTATAAGACATTATCTTCAAATTATTTGTGTAGGTTACCAGATATAAATGTGCACAATTGGTTTAAAAAACAAAACAAAACAACAACAAAAAGCCAGGGAGATAGCTCAGAGGCATAAGCACCTGCCTGGCAAGTGCAAGGTCCTCCCTTTGATTCTGGTACTGCAAAAACAAAAAGTTGTTACCCACCCTGCAGGTGGGGCTGGCAGGGCGTGTGTGCCGGGGATTGAACTTCCATCTCTGTGCTTACCTAAGGTTGCCTAAGCAAGTACTTTAGTCCACTGAGCTATCTCACCAGCCCTCTTTTGTCTTTGTTTTCATCCCAGTTTTTCCTATCCATTGAAAAAATTCTTTCCCTTTCATAGTATCTATTTTACCTTTCAGGCTATATTCACATTTTCAGGTTCTCACACTAGTGAGATGAGACAATGTTTGCACCTGTGGGTCTGATTTATTTCACTTACCAGTACAGTCTCTAGTTGCATCCATTTATTTACAAAGGCCTTAAATTTATCTTTTCTATTCTGAGTAATACTCTGTTGTTGTATAAAAATACCATTTCTTATTTTAATCCATTCCTCTGTTGATAGGCATTTGGGCTGTTTCCAAGTTTTAGCAATGGCAAGTTATGGTGCTATAAACATGAGTGTACATATATCGCTGTGATATGGTGATTTATTTTCTTTGAAAAGTACCTAAGAGGGGAATAGCTGGACTTGGAATCCTAGCTTTTTGAGGAATCTCCGTATTGATTTCTTTAATGGTAGTACTAGCCTGCACTCCCACCAAGAGTGGAAAGGGGTTCCTTTTTCCCCACAATCTCTTCATTTGTTATTGGTTAAATTCTTGATGATAGCCACTCTTTCTGCTGTAAGATGGTATCTCCGTGTTGTTTTAATTTGCATCTCTTGAATGACCAGTGATGTTGAGCATTTTTCATACATTTATTTGCCATTTGTATCTCTTCATTTGTGAAGTGTATATTTATCTCAGATGTTCATTTTTTGATTGGGTTTTTGGATTTTGGAGACCTGAGTTTTTAAAAACAATCTCTAGATGTTCTAGGTAGGAGTCCTTTGTCTGAAGGACGTTCCACTATAATTTTTTCACAATTTGTGTTTTTTCTTTTTAATCTGATGCTGATTTCTTAGGACATGTAGAAACTTTTCACAAAGATGGAATCCCAGTTGTTGATTCTTTGAAGTATTTCCCATTCAGTTTCATTTTTCTTCATGAATTCCCTCCTTATGTTTATATCCTTAAGATTTCTGCCTACTTTCTCCTCTAGAAGATCTAGTGTTTCAGTTTAATATTTAAATCATTGATCCATTTTTAACTGTAGTTTTGTGCATGATGGTATGCATGGGTCTATTTGGAAAGACTTTGATATTTGGAAAGCCATTTTCCCCAGCACTTCATTGAAGAGGCTATTTTTCTTCCAGTGAACATGTTTGGCCACCTTTTGAAACATAAAGTGGCTGAGTGTGTTGGTAGTTGTGTCTGTGTCTTATGACCTGTGGCATTAATCCTCAGTTCTGTTTTTTTTTTTTTTTTTTTTTTTTTACTAGTACCATGCTGAATTTATCGCCATAGCTTTGTAGTTTAATTTCTTGGTAGTTTAATTTCAAGTCAGAGATTGTGATACCTCCTGCCTTTCCTCTGCTGCCCAGGATTACTTTTGCTATTCTAGATCTCTTTTGGTTTAGATGAATTTCAGGAACACTTTTGCTGGATCTGTGAGGTATACTAATGGTATTTTAATTGTGATTGCATTGAAGCTTTGTAACAATTTTGCGAGTATGGCCATTTTGATAGTGTGGTTTCTACCCAGGAGCAAGGAATATTTTTCCATTTTCTGAAATCCTCTTTGATTTCTTTGCTTAGAGTATTATAATTTTCACTGTATAAATGTTTTACTTTTTGTGAGATTGATTCTTGTTTTTTTTTTTTTTTAATTTTTTAGGTCTTATTGTGAAAGGCATGGTTTTCATGATTTCTCCCTTAGTGCATTCACTGTTTATAGAAATGCTATTGATTTTTAAGTATTGACTTTGTATCATGCTGAGCTACTGAATTTGTTTATTAAATCTACAAGTTTCTTAATGGAGTTTTATGGCTCGCTATGTACAGTGTCATGTCATCTGCAAATAATAGTTTCACTTCATTTCCAATCATTTTTCCTTTCATTTCTTTCTCTTGTCTAATTGTTCAGGCTAATGTTTCCAGAACTGTACTAATCAGGAGTGGTGACAGTGGATATCCTTGTTTTGTTCCTGATTTTAAAGTGAAGGCTTTTGATCATTTGGTATGATGTTAGGCGTTTGTTTGCCATAGACAGGCTTTTATCAAGTTGAGGTAAAGACCATCTATTCTGATTTTTTGTAAGGGCATTAATGAATGAGTGTTGGACTTGGTCAAAACCCTTTTCTGCATGTATTGAGATGATCATGTGGTTTTTTCTTTGGCTGTGCTTATGTGGTGTATTACATTTATGCATTTGCATGTATTTAACCATCCCAGCATTTCTGGGATGAATTCCCCTTGGCTTTGATGCATAATCTTGATAATTTGCTGCATTCTGTTTGCTAGTATTTCACTGAAGATTTTTGTATCTATGTTCATTAGGGAGATTGACTTGTAGTTCTCCTTTTTGTTGGGTCCTTGTCTTGTTTTGGTATTAGGGTAATACTTACCTTCAGGATTGAGTTTGGGAGAATTGTTTTCCTTTCAATTTCACTGAGGAGTTTGAGTAGAGTTGGCGTTAGATTTTCTCTAAATTTCTTATACATTTGATCTGTGAATCCATTAGACCTGGGATTTTCTTTGTTGGTAGATTTTTTATTTTATTTTGAATTTCATTGACTGATATTGGGTTATTCAGAATTTTTATATCTTCATGATTGAGCTTTGGTAGTTTCTATATATCTAATAAATCTGTCCATTTGTTCTGTGTTTTAAATCATTTGAAAGTACAGATTTTGGAAATAGATATTTATCAACAACTGAATTTCTGCAAGATTTGTAGTGATTTCACTCTTTTCCTATGGCATGGATTGGAAGTTTTTTCCTCTTTTTTGATGAGGATGGTTAGGGGTTTATCAATTTTTCTTATTCCTTCAAAGAACCAGCTCTTTGACTCTTTAATTCTTTGTATTGTTTTCTTTGCCTCATTGCATTTGTTTGTGCTCTAATCTTTATAATTTCCTACGAACTTTGGGCTTTGATCTTGACTTACTCTTTTTTTTTCCTTTAGGAGCTTGAGGTGCATAATAAGATTGTTTATTTGGGCTCATTGCTTTTTCCTAATGTGATAACTTACTGCTATAAATTTCCCTCTTAAGACTGCTTTCATTGCATTCCACAGGTTCTGGTAAGTTGCATCTGCATTTTTGTTTGATTGTTTAATTTGTTCTTTAATTTAATCTGTGACCCATTAACTGTTCAGGAGATTATTATTTAATGTCCATCTATTTTTGCTGTTTCTTTTCTCAATAATTTACTATTTCATTCCACTAAGGTCAGATAGTATGCATGGGTTCATTTCCATTCCTTCACATTCACTTCAGCACATTCTAGGTACTGGCATATCTATTTTGGAGAACATCCTATATGCTCCTGAGAAGAATATGTATTGTAATGCTGTTGGGTAGAATAGTCTGTGACAGTTATTCAGTCCATTTTTTTTTCACAAGTTTGGTTTAGTTCTGTTATTCCTTTGTTGATTTTTGACTAGTTGATCTATCTCTTTGTATCACTGAGGTGTTGAAATTCTCTGGTACTATTATGTTATTGGTCATTTGTTTATTCATAGCTGTTAAAATTTGTCTTACATAGTTGGGTGCTCCTACATGATTGCATATATATTTATAATTGGTATCTCTTCCTTGTGCAGTAGTCCCCTAACAAGTATGTAGGTGACCTTTTAGTCATACTTTATTTGAAGTTTTCATTGTCAACAACTGAAATAGCCCTGTTTTTTTCTGTGTTCCTATCATATCGAGTATTATTTTTCCATCCTTTGAGGTTCATTCTATTAATTTCTTTTTGAGAAAGATGTGTTTCTTGTATTTAGCATATTGTTGGATTTTGTCTTTTCATCTACTCTGTTAGTCTGTTTCTTTTAATTAGTGAATCAAGGATTTTTACATTAATGGTTATAATTGATATATATTGGCTTATCTTCATCATGCTGTTTTCCTACTGTAGAATCTCTAGTTTTCCCCTGTCCTTAATTGCTTGTTCTACTTGGTGGTTCTGTTATTCTTTAAGTTGTGGTCATCGTTCTCTCTTTCTAAAATATGTGCCACTATTTTTTGTGGGAAGGATTGGTCATCATGAATTTCTTCAGTTGTTTTTTGTTATGGAGGCATCTTATCTCTCCAGTAAATTTGATAGATAGTTTTTCAGGGTACATTAATCTGGGTTGGACACTGTTTTCTTTCAGGACCTGAAATATGTTACTCTAAGCTCTTCTTGATTTGATGGTCTGTGTTGAGAAATCTTCCATGATTCTGATGGGCTTTCTATTATAGGTGATCTGTTTTTTTCTAACAGCTGCTAGTATTCTATTCTTTTGCCTATTTTCTGGGTGTTCATTATTATGTGCCTGGGTGAAGATTTATCATGATTATAGCTAGTTGGAGTTCTATATGCCTCACTTAACTGTATGTCAGATTATTTTCCTATGCTTGGGAACTTTTCTGCTACTAGTTCTGCAAACCATTTTATGTCACTTGTATTAACTACAGCTGTTTCATTGATGCCTATTAGTTTTATGTTGTTTTACTTTACATCATCCTGCAGCTGTCATACTGTTATTTTCCTGATTACTTAAATTTTTTTTTTTTTTTTTAATGTATTTGGTGCTGGGACTCACTGCAGCTTGGACTCATAATGATCCTCCTGTTTCAGCCTTCCCAGTGCTGGGATTATAGGCTTGATCCACCCTGCCTGGACTCAGTTGCCAGCTCGATGGGCCCAGGTGTGGGGCCAGTGTGGCATGTGGTGCCGGGGATCAAAACTTGGTCCCTGAGCATGACTAAGCAGGTGCCTAGTCTGTAGAGCTATTTCTCTGGCCTCCTTTTTATTTTTTTAATTTATTATGATTATTATTATTTTCTGTATTTTAGAGAAGAGTCTCACTACTAGATTGGACTCTAGTGATTCCCCTGTTTACAGCTTCTCGAGTGCAGGGATTACAGGTGTACACCACCAAGCTCAGTCTCAATTACCATATCAGCACCCCAGGGGTGGGTCCAGCAGTGCAGGTCGGGGATTGAACCACTGGCCCCTGCACCTGCTTGCAGGTGCTTTAATCCAGTGAGCTATTTGGCCAGCCCAAATGAGTGCTAGATGAACTATTTTTTTTTTTTCTTTCTTTTCTGATACTGGAGATTGAACTCAGGACCTTGCATTTCCCAGGCAAGTGCTTATTCTACTGAGCTATTTCCTCAGTCCTCCCCTTTTCATTTTTAAGAAGTCTTTCCTTTTGTGTTCACTAGCTGTCATGCGATCTTCTGAAATTCTGTCTTTTGTTTTGCTCGAGCATTTTGGCCAGATTTCATTGGAATTTATTTATTTATTTAGGCAGAACCAGGGAGTTGACTCAGTCCCTTGCACTTGCCAGGGTAGTGCTTATCTACTGAGTCATCTCCCTGACCCCTCTGGAATTCTTAGTATACTGGGTATCTGTTTGAATCTGTTTCATACATTCTAGTTCTTTCTGTATTGTTGATACAATATTTCTATAATTTTCCTATTCCCTTTTATTTTTATCTGTGTCTTCCTTAGAGGTATTGAGCAATTCTTTCATGATTGCTGTCATTTCCTTTTTTACCTGAGAGATTTCTTCTGATTTGGTTTCCTCCATAGCCTGATAGAATTATGACTTTACTTCTATTGCTATCATCTCAGAAATTTCAGGTGTGTCACTTCCAAGTTCTTGTATCACTTGTCTCCTGGACTTGTTTTTGGTGGGCTAGGGGTCTGAGACTGCCTTTTGTTCCTTTCTTTTGTCATTTTTGAAACTCTCTCTGTTTTCCCTCACTTGGTAGCAAGAGTAGGAAGGCAGGGTGTGGGTCAGCAAGACTCTCGGGAGAGTGGGAGGGTAGGGTTGACTCACCAAATTCTCACTGTGTGGGGTTCAATGTGGCTTCTACCTCAGAAGGCCAGGGGCAAGCCACAGTTGAAGAAGAATTTGATGATATTGAGTGCAGGTTGAAATTTTGCAAGGTTCTTTATATGGTTATGGTTATTTGTTGGAGGGTAGGGCTCACCAAAGGCTCCTTCCCGTCCCTGTGGCAGTCTTTTGACACCTGGTTTCAGGTCTTTGTGGCAATCTATATTACTTTATTTTACTTTATTTCATTTTATTGAGAAACAAATAGCAATGAGACCGTTTCAAAACTGATTAATCGGACATTTTCAATAATTAATAGTTTTTACAGTGTTATCTTCCTAGTGGTTATCCATAGTACAAGAAGCAGACAGGATATCCTTTCCAAACACTATTTGTACAAATCATTGTTCTTAAATTAAGCGAAAGTAGCTGTATATGTATTCTAATTGTTCTGCATATACAGATACCAAATGGTCCTTCCTTTATATCCCCCCCTTTTTTTTGTTTAGTCCTGTCAGAGATGGGTATTCCATTGGCATCTAAATACTATAGGTGCGTGAATTCAGCATAACAATCCAACACAGTCCGGCAGTGCACAATAGTAGTGGGTTATCCACAGAAGTTGTTGACTTGAGCCTTTCACAGCTCAGCATATTAATATGGTTTTACTTTATATATCTCATCTTTATAGTTTTCTGCTGGCTTGTTAAGACCAAAGCAAGACCTATATAACAAGAAATGTAACTTTTATATCTGATAAGGTCAGTGAAGTACCCTCAGGATTTATCTTGTTACCCTGTACTGCACTTTGTGGATCCTTTGTGAGTGTCAACCATGTAGATGAGTTACAGCCATTTCTTGACTAATTTGCTCTCGGTGAAAGCCTGAGAGAATATTTTCTTTCCAGGTGACTTTCCTTAAGCACACTTTATGTCACTGATCACATTACTCTGTGGCCTCATAATTTTCTAGATCAGAAAATTTGGGGCACAACTGTGTTACATGATGTTACAGTTTAGGTTCACTTGAGAATTGGACAACGAGGAGAGGGCAAGGAGAAAAGCTGGGAACCAGGATAGGGACAAAACCATACATTTTTACACACAAGATGGGCAAGGCAATGATCCTGAGAAACATCAGGTTTTTGAAACTAGCTGTTAATTGGTAGGATTCTCACTCTGACTAACTATACATGCTGATACCTGTAAACCAAGCAACTGCACTGAAGATACCAATGTGTAATAGAAGGGTCATGCTTGGAATGCTTGTCATTCTGGTCTTCTAAATACGTACTTCTTGGCATGACATACCGATTATTACCATACTGTCTCTCAAGTAATTTTTTTTTTCATTTGGCAGTCTTCCTGGGTGATGATGGGTGCCTAGGGCCCAGCTGACTTCCATTGTGGTGAGGGCCAGTGGGTTGAGCCAAGGCTCACTGGTACTGTTGGCAATCCTTCAGATGAGAGTGGATGACAGGCTCAGCCAACTCCAGCAATGGTGGGATGTCTGGGAGAGGCCCATCTAGTCTCCACATCTGTCTTCCAGGTGATGACAGGTGGTGCGGAATTAGAACTATGGCTGCAGTGAGTGGGGGCAGTTGTAGGACTGCCAGGTCTCCCTGGCAGTCTTCCAGATGAAAATGGTTGGCTGGGAATCAAAAGAATTCCAGCAAGTGTGAGGAAGTGGCAGTGCTAGGCCTACCAGATCTTCTAGGCTGTCTTCCAGGTAAAGATGGGTAGCTAGGATTAAGAAGTAGTCTGGCCACTGTGAGGTGGATAAGTGGCTAACCCTCCCAGGTCTCCCCAGAAGTCTTCAGGGTGAGGATGGGTGGTTGGGACTCAGATATTTGCTCCACACTGTGGGGAATAGAGTGGATAGGCCTCCCAGGGCTCCCTAGCAGTCTTCAGGGTTTGCAGGGGCTGCTGGAACTCAGGGTTTCTGGTGAAGGTCTTCTGTTCTTTCCTTTTGATATAGGGATGACATCTTTCATGTAAGAACTTAATTCTCACATTTACATAATAGAAGGTCGGAGTGATAGTCTTTTGTCTGTTAAAGTGCTTTTGATTAAAAATGCTTAATATCCCAGGGGATCGTATTTTAAGTGGGATAGTTCTACCTCTTTCCTCAGCAACACTCCATCCCCAAATGAAGTAGTTTATTTGTTATTCTACTCAAGTAGCCTCTACAGTCAAAAGGAAGTTTCATGAAGCAGTGGGCCTAATGTCAATGGTTATACTTTCCTATACTGTTTTGCTTTTCCCATCCTTCCTATAGCTGTGGCCTCAGGGAAGTTCCCTAATATCAAGTGACAGAATAAAGCAAAACTTGTCTTGGTTTATTGATGATCTGTATGATATTAAGGCACCATGAAAAATGTTTAGTGTAGCTCTACAGTTCCTTTTTGAGACATGTATTGGAAAAGGAAAAAAAAAAAACCACCTTGAGTGTACAGAAGTTTGAGCAGTGTACCTAGAAGGAGAAATGGCTAGATGTAATTATAGACTGATTTATGACTTGTGGTTAGTGGTTTGGCTAGATGGTCAAGGATTTGGAAGGTATATAATTGGACCTTATGAAAAGGAAATTTGGGGAAGAAATGAAATGGACACACCAAAAAATGTCCTCAAAAACAATTAAAAAATAGTTACCAGTGGATGGAGTCAGCAAGTAGAATTTCAGTGATCAAGTAGTTACGATGACATGTTCTGTGGATACTAGTAACCTTCTACCCGAACCACTGTTCCTGTCATCCCCTGGGCTCATGAATGGCTATCATGTTGGAAGGACTCATTAAGCTTGACTGTGGGAATGGCAACTGCTGAGTGCTCATTCTGCCATTAGAAGCTGCAAGCAGCTCCTGATAAGTATCATTTCCTAGGCTGATGAGCTAGCTACCAGATAGCAAGTTGGTTGCATTGGTCTGGGTTCATTCTTAAAAGAACAGCATTTTGTTCTTAGACATTTATTTTGTATATGGGTTTTCCTTCTTATATAAAATTCTGATAAAACTACCACCATGGATTTACAGAATCCCTTACCTACCATTGTGGTATTCTATAGCATTGCTTCTGGAAAAGAAACTGTAAAGCAAAGGAAATGTGGCAGTTGCCCTTTGCTTATGAAATTCAGTGGTTTTATTATGTTCCCTATCATCCAAATGTAGATGGCTTAGTGGAATGGAGGAACAGCCTTTTGAAGACTCAGTTACCCAGCTTGGGTGACAGTTTCTTGAAAGGCTGGGGTAAGATTCCCCATAAGGCTGCATATATTCTAAGTCAGCATCAGTATGTATAGTTGTTCTTTCTTTTGAGGGGGAACTTATGGTTCCAGGAATTAAGAGGTGAAACTATGAGTGGCACTATTCCTGTTACTTCTAGTGACCCACTCGCCAGTTTTGCTTCCTGTTCTGCTATCTTATGTGTCACAAATGGAGTGTGTAAGAGCCCACTCGACCAGGCTGCTGTGTTGGCAAAAAAGGCTGGTTTATTTCTTCTGGGTGCTGAGGGGTGAAGGTTAGGAAAGGCAAGAGGTAGAATTTCGTGGGTTTTGGGAACAGGGAGCTGCTATTCTAAGGAATTTGAGGGTGAGATGCTAGTGGCCAGGATTCATAGAACAGTTAGTGCATGTGTTTAGATAATATTTTCAGACTGTTTGGTGCTGGGAGATTTCACATTATGTTCTGGGTTCATCTTTATGGCCTTCTATTCTGTGTACTGGAGATGGCATGGCCTGTTAATAGATTGCTGTTGTTTGCTGAGAATGGCATGGTTTCTGATAGGGTCTCATCTGGGTCAGATATGATACTATGTCCTACTGGCCTAGAGGACTTAGTTCAAGGTGAGGATGAAGAGGCACAACAGTGCTTCCTTGAGCTGTAAATTAAGACTTCCCCCTTACTACTTTGGATACTTCATACCTCTAAATCAGTAGTCAAAGGAGAATTGTTGTTGCTTTCTTGGGTAATTGATCATATCAAGGAGAAATTGGACTGCTTTCAAATTGGAGTCAAGGAAGAATATATTTGTACTACCAGAGGTCTCTTAGGATATCTTTTAATATTACCATGCCCTGTAATTAAAGTCAGTGGAAAAATACAACTCAATCAGGTGAGGACTGTTATGGCACAGACCCTTCAGAAATGAAAGTTAAGGTTATCTTATCAGGTAAAAAATCATAAAAATCAACTATGATCAGTGATCAGGTATAGAAACTGTAACTGTCACATGTGCTTTCTCCTTACTTTGTTATACCTGTGTATGAGAAACAAATATAAATTATCTTTGTTTTGTTCCCTATTTTATTTTATTGGTTCATTATATTTTCTTCCCTATTTTATTTCATTGACATAAAGTGAAAACCATCATAAGTGGTTTTGACTTTATGTTATTGTATTTGTTATGGTTTGTGTATTGGTGTCCTCCCAAAGCCTCATGCAGTCATGGGCCAGCTTCTGGAGTTTGTGGTTGATTATTGTGGGTGTGGATGCTACACCTGCCATTGAGCAGGTAATTTACATTATAGTGTAAGGTGGGAAGAACAGCTAGAGCTGCTTGAGCTGCTTCTACACCTTTTGTGTTCTTGCTCTTTGCTGCCTTCATGAAAGGTTGTTCTCTGCTTTGTGCCACCTTGCATTGGAGCCAACTGAATATGGACTGAAACCTCCAGTAACTGTAAGCTAAATAAACCTTTCCTTCCTTCATTTTGAGCCTCGGGTATTTGTCCCAGCAGTAAGAGAAGAGTAACTAATATAGTATTTAAGTATAATGTTACTAGTGTTATATCACAGATACCAATGAGAAGAGTAGCATCACTAAAGTAGTAGATTTATTAAATGACTTTTAAAAAAATTTGGAGATGAACATGGTTTAAGAAGATACATATGGTGGTCAAATTGATAAGCAGTGGGTTTGTAATGATTAATTTTGTATCAGGTTGGCATGGGGTTACCACACAGTTGGTCAGATATTATTCTAAGTGTGTTTAAAGGGTGTCTTGGATGATAAAGTACTGACATTTGAATCCATAGACCAGTCAAGCAGATTATCTTCCTTATGTCAGTGATTCTTATCTAATCAATTGTCAGTGATTCTTATTCAATCAATTGAAGATCTGAATAGAATAAAAAAGCTAAGTCGGGAAACCCACTCTTGCTGATTGGACTAACGCATCAAACTCTGTCTCTTGGACTGGAATTTACACTATTTGCTCTTCTGATTCTCAGGTTTTAACACTTGGACCAGAACTCACACTGTCAGCTTTCCTAATTCTGAGGCCTACACTACCAACTGTTGTGATTCTCCAGCTTACTGACTACAGATCTTGGGACTAATTATCATTTATATTTGGGTGAGCCATTTTCTGATAATCAGTCAGTTCTTCCTTATACACACCTGTACCCATACTCTTATTAGTTATCTTTGTCTTGGTAACTGCAAGATACTTATCAAAAAGAAATAGTGTTAATTGTTTAGTTTCTCTTTCATTATAACAAGACTGTGGATGGACATGGTGAAATGTCAAACATAGAGCTGATAAAAATTTGAAATAAAACATGGTTCTGTTACTGGTTTTAGGGTTCTGTAGATATTCCTCCTAGGTTCTTGGTGTCCTGAACAGAGATTAGATAAAATATGTGTGAAAGATAGTGAAGATTTACATTTATAGGAAAAGAAATACACTGTGCAAAAGCCCCTTCCTTCCTTCCTTCCTTCCTTCCTTCCTTCCTTCCTTCCTTCCTTCCTTCCTTCCTTCCTTCCTTCCTTCCACAAAGCTATTTCATCATAAAATGCAAAGGGTAAAGAATGCTCCATTACTCCTGGGATACAGTAAAGCAACTTACTCTTTCTAAAGTTTTAGGTTGTGGTGTCCTTTGAGTCATGGAACTTTGTAAAGTGGAAAGAGGAATGAAGATGTGACAGGTGGAAAATCAAATCAAAATCCTCAGTGGTCTTGTAACTTGCCTAAAGACACAGAGCAGAGCTGTGAAAAAACTAAGCCTTCTAAGCTATAAGGTAGCCTATTTTTCTTTAAAAAACAAAACAAAACAAAAACCCATATAGGCTGAGCCTCCAAGTCTCCTTGGATTTAAATAAAAACAGGTCCTTGTGGTTTTTTTTAGACTAGTAGTTTCTCATTAAAATGTACAAGAATATATATATGTATATATATATATATATATATGTTTATTATTTATTTATTTTTCTTCCATGATTTTATTGAAGGACAAATAGCAATAAGACAGTCTCAAATCAAATTATTAGAACAGATTCAGTAATTAATACATTGCATATTATTTTCTTAGGGGCCATTTGTTGTACAAGGTGCAGATATGATATTCTATTTACACACGCCAATAGAGCAGATCCCGCTATTCATTGAATTAAGAGAATGCAGCTGTATACCTTTTTTTTAAAGCTGAATTGTAGTACACTTTCAATAATTAATACTTTTTACATTGTTATCTTCCTAGTGGTTATCCATAGTACAAGAAGCAGACAGGATATCCTGTCCAAACACTATTAGTGCAGATTTTCCTTTTCATAGAATTATGTGAAAGTAGCTGCATATTTATCATAACTGTTCTGTATATAAAATAATGATCCTTCATCTGTATCCCCTTTTTTTGTTTAGTCTTGTCAGAAATGGGTATTCTATTGTCATTCAATTATTATAGATACTTGAATTCAACAAAACAACACTCCAACACAGTGCAGCAGTCCACAATAGTAGTGGGTTAGCCGAAGAAGTTGTTGACTAGAGCCATTTATAGCTCATCATATTATTATGGTTTTATTTTATATGCCTTGTTTTTATACTTTTCTGCTGGATGGTTAAGATGTAGATAAAGCAAGACCTATATAACAAAAAACGTAACTTTTGTATCTGATGAAGTCAGTCAAGTCCCCTTAGGGTTTAACCTGTAACCCTGTACCTCACTTTGTAGATCCCTTTGTCAGTGTCAGCCATGTGGATGAGTCATGGCCATTACTTGACCAGTTTGCTCTCTGTGAAAGCCTGAGAGAAAGTTTTCTCTCCATGTGACTGTCCTTAGGCACAGTCTACATCATCAATCCCACTCCTCTGTGGCTCCATAATCTCCTTGATCAGAAAAGTTGGGGCACAACTGAGTTCCACGATGTCACAGTACAGATTCTCCTATGTCTAAAGTCTTCATTGACCTTGAAGGGCTAGGGCCAAAATGCTGGCTGACCTTGCAGACCTTCCACTTGTACAGTTTTTGATCTCCAAACTCAAGTTGTTAACCATCCAGAAGAGAAGCTGATGATTACACTGCAACATATGCAGTTCAGTTCACCCTAAACTATCTGTCTAAATATCAAACATCTTAGGCATAACGTGAAAGAGATATTTTCCATCAAGTATGATGTATCGAATTTTAAATTCATACAGAAATAAGGAAAAAAATTAAGTTTTATTACACAGAAATTTAGAGATGTAAACATATATACAGCCTTGTAGCAGTATGGTCTGATAACATTTTTTTTTCCTTGTGTTTTTTTTTTTGTTGTTGTTGTTGTTTATTATGAAAAAAAGAAACCTTTTTCTTGTGAGACAGTATGGTAATAATTGGTATGTCATGACAGGAAGTATGTATTTAGTAGAGCAGAATGGCAGGCATTCCAAGCGTTACCCTTCTATTACACATTGCTATGTTCAGTGCAGTTGCTTAGTTCACAGTTATTAGTGTATATCGATAGTCAGGTTGAGAATCCTACCATTTAACCACTACCTTCAAAAACCTGCTGATGTTTCTTGGATTCTTTGCCTTGCTCATCTTGTGTGTACAAATGTACAGCTTTGTCTCTGTGCTGTTTCCCAGATTTTCTCCTTACCCTCTCCTCATTGTCCAATCCTCAAGTTCTCACTTTCTGTTTAGTTGTTTTATACCTTTTTAATTTGTATTTTTTTCTATTGATTTCTTATACTAATGAGACTGTACCATATTTGCACACGTGGGTCTGGTTTATTTCATTTATGAGTACATGTTCAAGTGGCATCCATTTAAATATAAATGCTTCAAGTTTATCATTCTTTATAGCTGAGTAATACTCCATTGTATAAAATCTTTTTCAAACATTCCTCATGTGATGGTCATCTTGATTGTTTCCAAGATTTGGCTATCACAAATTGTGCTGCTATAAACAGGTACACATATATCACTATGATATGATGTTTTCAGTTCCTCCGGGAAAATTCCCAGTAGGGGGCTAGCTGGTTTGAAAGGGATTTCCAGTCTTAGTTTTGTAGTTGTTTTTAAGAGATCCTTTGTCACCTTTCCAGTAGCTTTTCCAGCGTGTTCAAGATCTGAAACTCTGTGTTCGCTTTCACTGAAATGGTTTTATAGACTCGTGATTGAGATGTTAAGTTCTTCTATATCTCTTTGACTCTGCTTCATGCGATCTATTTCTTTCTTGTATTGCTCATTCAGGGAATCAGTTGTATTTCCAATCTCCTCTATTTTATTATCAATGTCTTCTTTAGAGGTCACTATTAACTCTTTTACTGCAGAGTTGTTCCAAATTTGGTTTCTTCATATATGTCTGTATTTGATATTTTACTTCAGATGCTATGATTTCAGAGATTTCTTTTTTTATTGCAGACATTATTTCTGCTTTGAGTTCTGCTTCACTGCTGTTGTTTCTTTGCCTGTGATGCTGTTGATTCATGTTTCTCTGCACTTGTTCTCCTTGGATGTTGAGTTTCCCCCATATGTTTCTGCATTAGATTCTTTTCGTAGATGCTATGTACTCAGAAATTTCTCTTTTTATTTGAGGCATTTATTTTTGTCTGAATTCCTTTATACCTTTCTGTTGTTGTTTCTTTGCTTTCAACACCGTTAATTCATTCATTTCAGCTGAGTTAGTGTCCCCTGCAGTTATCACGGTTGGGCTCAAGGTCTGAGATTGCAGTTTGCTCCTTTGTCATTTTGTATAGCACTGAACTCTGACCTTTAGTGTAGATCTTTGGTGCAGTTATAACTTTAGCATGTAGTGAGATTCAGGTGCTGATCTATTAAGTTTGAGTTTATCCCATTATCCCTGGCCTGGATCTAGCTATTGTGTTCAGCTCCTTTTTGTTGCAGCCCTTCTGGCACAACATTGAGCCTGTGGTGAATTCACCGTGCTGTGCTGGATTGGATCGGGGCCAAGAAAGTCTCAGAAATTCTCACTGGCTCACGGGCTTGGTGCTGGGGGTTCAGCAGAGTTGCAGGTGTTTTGGGGTGAAGTAGAAAGTCTCACTGTCAAGCGTTCCTGAGTTTTGCTGTCTGGGGCTTTCACCAGTGGCATGTGGGGAAGCCGGAAGTTCTCCATGGCCCTCGTGTTTTGTTGGAATTCTTTAAAACACATCCTCCCCATTGTTATTTTATTTTATTTTATTTTTTGTATTTTTAGGGAATACAGGATGTTCAGTGTCTCACTACTGGATTGGACATGTAGTGATCTCCCTGTTTACAGCCTCCCAAGTGTTGGGTTTACAGGTGTGTGCCCACCATGTCCAGTCTGTTCTCTTTTTTTTTGTCCTCCTTTTAAATCAAGCTTTGTCTTTTTCTGTCCTCCCCCTTTTAAATTGAACTTTATCATTATCTTTCTTTCCTTTTTTTTTATTTTTTGTGATTAGGATAGGATGTACCGAGTGTACAATGTCCCACTGCGTAGATTGGACTCATAGTGATCCTCCTGCTTACAGCCTCCCAAGTGCTGGGTCTACAGAAGTGTGCCACCAACCCTGTCTCAATGGCCATCTCAGGTTGCCCTGAAGGTACGGCCGGCATAGCATGCCAAGGGATTGAATTCCTGGCCCCTGTGTGTGCCTAAGCAGGCACTTTAATACACAGAGTTATTTGGCTGGGCCTCAACTTTGTCTTATATAGAACACAGAACAAAACGGAGGTCATGGAGTTATAAAATTAGACCTCTAACATTTTCAGCATCAGGCACGCCCTTTTATACAATGGCCCAGAGATGGCTTCAAACACATGAGGCAGAATCCTACATCTTGGAGAGCCGCAGTGCAAAGCTTTTGAATATGATGAGGTATCAGTTTTTCTTTGTAAGTATTCCCTTTGCAATCAGGGCTTTGTTCATAAAGTCTTTGCTTACATCTATATCTGCAAGAGTTTTACCTGTTTCATCTTCTAGGAGATTGTTTTTGTTTTAATCCTTAGGCTTTTGGACCATTTCAGTGTTAATTCAGTACATGGTGACAGGTACATGTTTAGGGGTAATCTTCAGTATGTGAGAAGCCAGTTTTCCAACTACCATTTATTAAACTGTCTATCTTTCTTCCAGTGAAGTTAATGGGCCCTTTTGTCAAAGATGTGGTTGCAGAGTGTGTTTGGAGTTGTTTCTGCATCTTCTATTCTGTTCCA
Source organism: Ctenomys sociabilis (assembly GCA_004027165.1). Classification (NCBI taxonomy): domain Eukaryota; kingdom Metazoa; phylum Chordata; class Mammalia; order Rodentia; family Ctenomyidae; genus Ctenomys; species Ctenomys sociabilis. The sequence goes on from PVKA01005523.1 coordinate 77,924, forward strand.
TTGACCTTTGAGTCTTGCCAGTGTCATGCATTTTTTTTTAATCATGGTAGTTTTGTGCAGGTAAGAGTAGGTCCCTGAGCAGACTCAGAGTAGCCACGAGGATGTCAGGGGTTCTTTTATATCTCCATTTCCTAGATTAGGTCTCCTCCCATACAAACAAGGAATTGGGGACAGTTGTTCTATCAGAAACTCACTTGGCATAATAGAAGATCTAAGATGTTCTATTGAAGGCCACTTTAATTTTATGTCAGATATAAATTAAGAGTTGAAGGTAGCACTTTTTGATTGGTCCCAGGTGCAATGTTAGGAAACTGCTGTGTGCCTGTGTTCTAAGTCTCCATGATTAGCAGGTCACACCTACTCTTTCAACTGTTTCACCCCTCCCTAATCTATCTCACTATTGAGGATGGCCTTGTCTATTGTCTATAAAGGATGGCCTTGTATATTGCTTTACAGTTTGTCATTATTCTTTTCAGTATCCCAAATGTAACCTACAAATGTACATTGTTATGTGTACTACATAGAGGATAGAAAAATATAATAAAAAAATGTAACGTGCGAGTTACATCACTAAGAATTTATAGTAAATGTCTTACAGATTGAGGGTAAGACCTCAATTAGACAATGTGCCTGCAACATCAAGTACATAGATTTTTTTGGGTACCAGGATTGAACTCAGGACCTTGTGCTTTCCAGGCAGGCACTTAAGCTGCTAAGCTATCCTCCCTGGCAAGTGTGTAGATTTTAACAGTGATCTGAGTGACAAATGTTTGCTTTGACTTGAACATGTTTGGTAAAATTAAGGTGTTACTTCTATTGTTTGAACTTTTATTTTCATCAAGTTCCATTTTGCATTATGGAGAATAGTGCTTATGCTCTTGTTACCTATTCTACCTGCCGAGTCCTAAGAAGTTATTTATATATACTGAGAAAAAATTTTTAATACTATACCAAAAGAGGATCCTATAATGAATAAATACTGCCTAAATAAAAAAAGAGAGACCCATGAATGTCAGGACTCATTTCTTTTTCTTTTTTAAAGAAAGAATAATTAAGACTTCCTCTTTCATAAAACCTTTGTAGGAAAAGAGTGATTGCATACTTTAGCATTCAAAGCTGGTTAATTACCACACATTCTTTCCATTGTGACTATGTAGCTGAGGTCTGGAAGCATGCAACTCATTTCAGAGCTCTTTTTAATTTTTTCCTTCATCATCTCTTACCAGAACCATTTCTGTGTTGGATATTGGTTTATTTAGCAAGAATCTTCCACTTCTTAGTGGGGGAATATATATTGATTTCTCTCTCTCTCTCTCTCTCTCTCTCTCCCCCCTCCCCTGTCGCTCTTCTCCTTTCTCTCCCTTCTTCCCTCTCCCCCCTTTCCTCCCTCTCCATCTCTCCCCATTCTCCAACTCCCTCTCTCCTCTGCCCTCTCCCATCTTCCTACTCTCCTTTTCTCCTCTCTCCTCTCTTCCCCCTCTCCTGTTATGTTAGATTAAAAATATAGGCAATCAAACAGGGCTAGATGCTCACAGGAGTCAGTGCAGGAGATGAGAATATATTATAACTGTAGCTAGAGGTGCATCGCTTAAGACCAGACATCAAGGCAAAGATTAAATGACTAGGGGTACATATGCTTCCTCATGAGATAAGCAATAGACTATTATATCTATACTGATGTTACTTGGTCCAATAAAGTCTCCATAGACATATGTTACGCAGTGGGTGACCAAAAGTTCCTGATGCATGTCTTACTAAAAAGATCCTTGTTCTTTTCATGTAAACTTTGTATGTGGCTTGCTTCCAAATTGTATCAATATTACTTAAGGGCATATATATATAATCTTACTGATTGAACATAGTGGGGTCCTATATTGTACCCATCTCTTGATTTTGCTCTATAAATCTTCCTTTGAGAAGTGGGCTCATTGGCAGTGAACTTTCAGGTCCCCTTCTGTTTTTCAGGAGCTGTGTTTCAAAAGATTTCCTATTAAATTCCTTTGTTCCTTATAATTATTCTTCAGTTTTATAGAACACCAATTTGGTGTATGGCATGTAGTAGGTTGGCAGTTAAATTTATTTCCACTGTATGAATTTCTCTGACTGCCCACACTCCACTCGTGAATGTGTTCTACAATCTCTGCCTTAAACTCTTCTGTTCCTCTATTTTTTTTTTTTTTTTTTTTTGAACTGGGGATTCAGGCCCTTGCAGTTGCCAGGCAAGCACTTATTCAACTGAGCTATCTCCCCAGCCCTCAAGGCTTTCTAAGACCTGAAGAGTATTCTTATCATTGCTTTTTTTTTTTTTTTTTTTTTTTCATTTGGTGGAACTGGAGATTGAACTCAAGACCTTGCACTTGCCAGGCAAGCACTTATTATACTGAGATATCTCCCTGGCCCTTCTCTTCTGTTCCTCTTACTGACTGTACTCGGAATATTTTTCAGAGACTAGAGTTTGTCAACTTGCAGACTTACTCTTAGAAAGGTTGGTTAGCTTTATTTTATCTTCCAGAATCATTAGATCTAAATCAGTTACCATTCTGTATTAATATAATTGAAGATATAACTTACCTTTTTTTTGGTTCACCTTTATTTTTATTTTTTGGTCTTTTTTTATTGTGTGTGTGTAGGGGGAGGGGTAACAGGGATTGAACTTAAGACCTTGTGCTTGTTAGGCAGGCACTTATTCCACTAAGCTATCTCCCCCAGCCCCGTTAACCTTTTATCAAAGTTAACCTTCTCTGTCTTTATTTTCTCTGAAATTATCTTTAACCTCATTTATTAATTCTCTCACATTAAGAATGGTTGAAAAAGATGTGGTATTTCTATATAATGGAGTATTCTCTCAAATTATCTTTAACCTCATGTTTTAATACTATATAGTAGAAGTATTATAGATAGCTAAATTAGGTAAAAATATAGGCTGTCAGGGCTAGTCTTCTTCAGACTTAGGGGAGTTGGTGTAGAGACTGAAGTCACATTATATCTGTGGCTGGAGGTATATCTGTAAAAGGCCAGGCCTGAAGGTAACAGACAAAATGACCAGGCCTTCCTACTCCCCCAAGGGATAAACAATGTAGTATATTTGGTGTTACCTGGTTCAATAGAAGTCTATATACATCAGTCAAGGTGGGTGAGCAGAACCTCCTGATGTATCTCTTCCAAAAAAAGGTCCATGTTTTAGCCCTGTATACTTGCTGTGTGATCTGCTCCCCCATTAGTACAGTACCTAACATTAGTACAGCATTAGTATAGCATTACAAGCTAGACTTGAAATCTTACTTGTTGATCATAGCTTTGTAGATTTTTTTTCTGGCGGAACTGGGGATTGAACTCAGACCCTTGTGCTTGCTATGGAAGCACTTATTTTACTGAGCCATCTCCTTAGGTCCTATTTGTTGATCATAACTTTGACCCATTTTGCACTCTCCTTGTGATTTTGTTCTATAAAACTTCCTCAATAAAGTGGGGTCTCTGGCAATCCACTTTTGGATTCTGTCCTCTCAGATGATCACTTTTTCAATATTTTCTACTCTTTAACTACCATTATTCCTTAGAATTCATTCTTTGACTTTAGGGAACACAAATTTAGAATATCTAGCAGATTGGAAGTTAAGGTGTGTATGTTTGTGCATGTGTGGTTGTGTATAATGTGGGAAGCTAATATAGAAATTTTAATGTACCATGTGTGTATATCCATTCTATTGATTGGATGGCCATTAGTTTGAAGGATATATATAACCTGGTTCTATACTGTATTTTATAAACCATGGAAAGTGACCAGTGTATTATAGATGTGCTTCTGAAATTGAACATAAAACAAATTTGCAAATATCTCTGCTAAGTGGGAAAACAATTTATGTTTCATTCTTCAAATATCTGGGCAAGCATGTGCTACTTGTTGACTTTAGATGTTTTTCTTCTTTGTTTAGTTTTAAAATTATATTGAAATTCAGGTTAAGAATTTAACAATTTAGTACAGTTTATTTTGAATATTTTCTAGATACTATTTTCACTTGCTTTACATGATTTCTGGGTATGCATTTTAAGGACTGATACTCTCTGCTTTCCCATGAGTTGCCAGTTACAAATGTGTTAAAATCTTGGATGCTTCTCCAGTTGTTCTTATCTCAATGTTAAAAGTTTAAAAAGTCAGTTCAAATATTGCAAATAAAAGATGTAGATACTGCGGTAACCATAATGTAGAAAAAATTGTATAATCTTAACTGTTTAAAATCCTCAACTTTTATTGTAGTAATGTAATAATGTAACAATATGAATTCATTAAAATGGTCAAGCATTTCCTACTGAAGTATTCTTGAAGTTATCAAAATCTGTTGTAAATGAATCTATACTGACTAAATTAAAAAATAATAGTGACACTTAAGTAAGACATTTATTCTGTTGTATATCTAAGTACCTAAGGAAAACAGTCTGATCAATAGACTACTGGAAAGTGTAAAAAGCACAGCTTTAAGGAGTGAATCATTTGGGGTCTGAAGGGGACATGGAGGTCTGACACACATTATGCAATCCCAAAAATACATAGTCATTCATTCCAATTCAGTGCCTCCACCAGCATGAGGAGAGGCTCCAAAGTGGAAGGAATAAGTACAAGCCTTAATATTTTTCAAATCAGTTCCATGATGTAAAACTCTCTGTATTAGTAACTGAGGATCATGTATTCTTCGAGTTCTTAACAATATTTCTTCTCCTCTTATGAACATATCATAAGAGTTAGACTGTTTAGGATTTCTTGGGTCAGGTATAGTATAGAAAGGTCTTATAACCAATGAATATTTATCAAGAATAAAAAATCTGTGTCATACTTTTCTTTTAGTTTTTCATTTGGTGTACTCAGTTCTTCTTCATCTCCCATTTCAACTCCAGTTTCTCTAAGCATGCTTCACAATATTCTAGTCTTAAAGTTGGCTCCAAAAATTTGAATGGTTCATGTGGAAATTGTTTATTCACTGTTTGAATTTCAGTCTGAAGCCTTTCTGGAAGTCCTTTGACAACCAAGGTGTCAGCAGTTTCTTCTAAAACCTCATGATAATGATAATTACAAGCCATTTCAATGTCCAAACCAACAAATTCAGTTAGATGTCTATGATATTGGAGTCTTCAGCTCTGAATGCTAGTCAAATACAGAAAACCTTGTCAATGTTGGCACAAATGCACATTTACTTATACATTTGTGGGGACTGAGCTAGGTATGCAGTATTCTTAAAATATGACACAGTAAATACATTGGCACCTCTTTCACTGGTAGCTGAAGCAATTTTAAGAGTTTGGATTTCCACAAATCCTTTATTAATTAAAGTTTGTGGGACAAGATGGCAGTTGCTTGCCCGAAGACAGAAGATTGCCTGACTAGTTGATGTCCTAAGACCAATGACTCTGTTGTCTAATCTTGTATCTTGGTTAAATGTAGCTCTTCATTCCTCTTCTCCTTCTACCTCAGGCCGAATAGCATTATCCAGCTGTAGGGGCAGGCAGGGTTCAACCAAACTAATGACATAAATCTTCTGAACATGTAATTCAACATCTTGCTGTGTGCAACTTTGAAGTTTTTGATGTTCCTCACAATGCCTTTTACATCTACAATGCTCTTTGTTCATGTTGTAGCAGATTTAACCCTCTGCTCGCTTGCATGGTCTCCCACTGTAACAAGAGCCTGGACATTAATCTGCTGCTGATGTAGGACTAAGAAACAGTGCTTCGTTTTAGCTCTGCTTGTCTGAACTCTTGCATGCACCAAACAACTTCATCAGCCTTTTGTACTCTCAAGTCTCTAACCAAGGACAAAACTTGATCTAGTTTTTCTTGTGATGTGTCATTGATGGTGTTCCATGTCTTTCTTTAGCATAATCTTCCACCACATCCATGGTCTCCTGCAGCTTCTTCTGAGTCTTGTGGCTGGTGTTGGCACTGGGCATCAGGGCACTGAACCTGAGAGTGGATACTACCCTCCCTTGGGGGATTCTGTAGGGTTGGTCAAGGGGCTTCTCCCTTCTGCACAGTCTCCACCCTTCGACTCTCTTCTGGTTCTGGGACTGGTCTTTAGATGGTTTTAAAACCTTAATTTCAGTACGTTAGTGATAACTGTATGGTTTGAATTCTAGATCTGTGAATGAATTAGGGGCAAAATGACTGTAAGACTTGTGTTTCAGTAATGATGTAGTATGTGATGCTGCCTAAAAATCCAACTTCATAGTTGTACCTCCAAGGAATTCTGAGGCTTATTTATGTAAAGAATTAAATTATGTGTACAGTTACTAAACTATATAATAATTATAGTATTTGATATCAGGTACTTTTAAAGAACTCGTGTCATTATGTGCTCAGTGTATAGTGCCAGATTAGGATTTATGCCATTGATATTGGAGTATCAAGTTGAACCTGTGTGCTTCAGTAATTACTTTGGATGTTGGAATTTTTTAAAATGTATGTTATTTAATTAGGTTCTTATAAAGAAATTTAGAACACCAATTTATGAGGATAAGTTCCATTTGTTAGAGCAAAAATGGATTGCAGGTAGCCGTGGAGCTGAGGAACAGCTTTGATTTTTGCTAAAATTTGTAAGTCCACCACTTTCTGATACACCTTGCACTGCTCTGAAATCTGGTATCTCTTTCTCAGTGTCAAAGGTCTCGCCCTTCTGCTGTCTGTGTTTCCACAGCTGCTTCTTTCTGAAGTAAGCATCAGTGAAGTGTTTGAAGATTTTTACTTTACCGATACCAATTTTTGTAGAGGTGGCAATGACAAATATCTGGTGTGTTCTTCCTAGAGGAACACGATTAAGACTAAGAGGGCCAATCATGGAAAGCCACTGGCCAACTGCTTCAGGAAGACCATTCTCTTGCCTCTGTGCTGCCCGGTGAGGATGATCAAGATGGAGTGATGATAGCTCAGAGTTTTCGCACATGCTGACTCTTTTGTGTCTGGCTTTTCAGTTTTCCACCCACCATCTTGCAAGATAGGAAAGAGAACTAAGTTTCTGCGGTACGTTGTTTGTTATCGATAAGATATTGAAGCTCTATGGGATTCCTGAGAATTAGGAATCTGTGATGACTTTCTTTGTTACTATTGCAGAATTTTAACAGTGATTTTTTTGCGTTGTAAGTTTGGATTCTGTACATGTGGGTTGTGAGAAATAAATTAGAAATACTGTCTCTGTGCTTTGGAATCATTGTGGTTTCAAAGGGCAAACAAAATACTTTTGTGCATGTATGCTTGGTAAATTTTCACATAGACTTTCCATACACTCCAAAAATGGACCCCGAAGTGTAAAGTTGTTTTATAGTTGCACATAGACTTCTGTTAATTTGTATGTGATTTTTTTTAACTTATGGTAGCTGATGTTAATCACCTATGGTAGCTTTGTTAATCGGTAGCTGATTAATAAAGAAACAGCTTTGAACATTTTTAGTATATCTTGTTCTATTCACTTGTGGAATAATTTTTTAAGGGAGGGTTCTGAGATTTTTATATCAACATTTGATATCCTAAAATTCTAGAGTTTTTTAAAAAATATTTTTAAATTGGCAAGTGTAATTAAAGAGCTATATAATCTTTAATTATTACAAGATTTTTAATAGAATAATTAAATTGATTAATTTTATTTATTTTTTCATTTTAATGAGAAAGAAGATAAAATAATAACAGTTTCAAGACAGGTTAGTATGACAATTACAATAATTAATACATTGCATATTGTTGTCTTCCTAGTAGTTACTCTGAGGACAAGATGGAGACATGATATCTTGTCTAAATAATATAGTACCAACCTTGCCTCTCATTGAACGAAGAGAAAGTAGCGGTATATCTATCCTAATTCTGTTGTATATACACATATATATTCTCTCTCTCTCTCTCTCTCACACACACACACACACACACACACAGAGACACACACACAAAGTCCTTTATTTATATTCCAGTTTTTATTTTGTTTTGTCAGAGATGGGTGTTCCATTATTGTTAGAGAAGCTGTATTTGGAAAAGTCTTTAAAGGACTTTTTATACTTGATGCCAGACCAAACACTGTAAGTACTTGAATTCAGCAAAATAACCCCATATAGCCCAATAGTCCTTAGTAGTAGTGGGTTATTAGCACGGGTGTCAATTGTTGATGTGAGCCTTTTACAGCTCAGCATGTTAATATAGCTTTACTTTTATGTCTCATAGCTATACTTTTCTGCTGGATGGTTGAGATCAAATTCAAGAAAAACATACAGAACTCGAAGTGTAACATTCGCTGTCTTATGATGTCAGTCAAATCCCCTCAGGATTCACCTTGGACTCATGTATTACACCTTGCAGATCTTTTGGCAGTGTGGACCATGTGGATGAGTCATGGCCATTGTTTGACCAATTTGCTCTCTGTAAAAGCCTGATAATTTTTTTTTTCCTCTCTAGGTGATTTAGGCATAGCATACATCACTGATCACTTTCCTCTGTGGCTCCATAATCACCTTGATCAGAAAATTTGGGATACCACTGAGTTATAGGATGTCATAGCAGAGGTTCTCTTACGTCCTGAATCCTCACTGACCTTGAAAGGCTAGTTCCAAAATATTGGCTATCCTTGTAGCCCCTCTATTTCTCTAATTTTTGTTCTGTAAACGTTAGTTGTTAAACAATCAGAAAAGAAGCTTAATGATGTTATTTCCCTGTAGCAGAGGCAGTTAGGCTTAACATCACTATTTACCAGTATATCAGATACCTTAGACATAACATGAGACTGCTATTTTCCAACAACCATAGATATTCTAAACTTTATAACCCTACAGAATGTAAAAGAAAACAACAACAACAACAAAACCAATTACACCTTTTTACACAGGAATTTAGAAATCAAACCATATACAAAATTGTAGCAGGACAGTCCTATAACATTTTTTTCTTGTTTCTTATTTTCTTTAAATTGATTAATTTTAGAATTAGCATCTTTAAATTCTTCCAGTTCATAAGCATGGAATAAGTTTTACTTTATTTATGTTTTCTTTCTTTTTAAATTTTATTTTAAACAGGAAAAAAAATCCCAAAACAAGAACAAAGACAAAACAAATCAACAATAAAAAATGCTACTGAATTTCACAACAAGAATAGGAAATTAACAGTGGTTGTTATGTATTATTATCATAAATTTTTTTGTGCATATTAGCAGACTGCAGTTATGCAAGACCAATGAAGCCTTAACTCTTACTTTCAATAAAACAATGGAAATTAGTAGCACAATTATTTTAGGTGTCTTGTATGTATCCTTTTTTTCTTTTCCCCCCTCCCAGTTGTTCTTTCTTTTTCAAAAAAATAAATATAACAATGAAACCAAATTTGAAAACAGGTTACTAAGACAGTTACAATGGTTGATACATTGTGTATCATTGTCTTCCTAATAGTTACTCAGTGTCAAAGATATAGAAGGCATATCTTATCTATAGTATCTTTTCTTTTTCTAACTTATTTAGGAGTTTTAATAAAGGAATATTGTTAAAGTGATGAAACTGACAAAAGCCTAGGTGATTTTTTTTCTTTCAGCTTGCAGAATTCTTATCTACATGATTGGATAGAGATGTCACATGTGACATGATATCTACATCTGGATTTATGGTAAATCAATCTGATCCATGCTCAGCTGTGTTCAGTGTTGATCTTCTGAGCTGTAAGTTAAGAACTTAGCATTGAAGACAGTGTGGTTGTGAATAAGTAGAGTTCAGATTGTGATGTTTTCTGTCACTTCAAATTCTAATTTTAGAATTTTTGAAGCAAAATGATTCACTCCATGAAAGTTCGACATCTCTGATTTTCCATATGTCTATGTAAATTTGTGACCAGTGATTTGAATCAATCTCAATATCCTTTTTAAGAATATACTGGATCCTTGCCCCCACCTCCCCACAGAATTGTAACCATGGATTTCTCTTTCTCTTTTTTGGGTCATACGAATACATTAGAAGTAATGGAGCAGGGAAGTCACTCCTTTCCCCTCCTTTAATATAAAATAACTCCCAGTGATTATTCCTGCTTCCGTTGCCCTACGAAAGGTACAAATACAGTAACAAAAGCCTAGGAGTTAGCTGCTGCCCTAAATTAGGACATAGGTACTATATAGGTTAGGTACCAAGAGAGATTTGGTGGGAAGTGCCTAAACCCTCAGAGGTGTTTGGCCTTTAAATTCTGAAATCCTGAGGCCTCTTTATTTGTTGTTGTTACTACTTTTGACCTGTCTGTTATGCTATCCTGTAGCCCTGGTGCTTTTCTTGGTCTGTATTATTCCGTCATTTGGTGTGGACAGATCCTGAGCACAGCTTCCTGTGATCTTCAATAAACATAATTGCTCACTCTTTCTGGACATGAACACTTGGCAATTCTTTGCTTGTATATAAGAACCTACACTGTTCACCTGTAGAAGAACTACGGGAGAACATTTGTATTCCTTTGCATTTGTATTTGAAAGCTTTCTGGCAAAACAGAATTATGAATTTTTCAGTGCTTATAATAAAACATGAAGAGTGGATAGTAAGTCTGGTATATAAGCCACATACTACTCTTTTCATTAACTTTTAAAAAGAAAATTCACTTTTCAAATTATTAATCTGAATTTCATAGCTCCAGCTGGAATATTGAAAGTAACAGGAAGTCTTCTTGTAGCTGTGTTATAATAGTTTGATGCCATGGACAAGATTATACATTCCTTCAGCAGAGGGGTTACTCTAAATTCATCTTTATGTTTTATTAAACTCAGATTTTTCACATTATATAGTTATATGGAGTGAGTATAATCAGTTTGTTGAATTACAGGGAAGAGATTAAACACATAGGAAAACAAAGCTAAACTGAAGAAATAACTGTAACTAGGTCTTATACTTATTAACTTATGGTATTTTACCTTTTTCAACAAGGGGTAGTATTTTCTTTTCCTTTGAAGCAAGTATAGCCAGTCAGAAATGGTAGCATGTGCTTGTTTTACTATCAGATACCAATTTTCTTTGAATAATCTACTTTGTGTGGTAATTCTGGTGTTAGAGAAAATCATTATTTTATTTTAAGTGCTAAACTCATGAATTAGTCTCTCCAGTGTTTTTAATCATCATTTATTTTGTCAGACTAATCAGTTAGTTCTAAATACTGAACTCTGCTTTGAAAAGATAATCTTTGACATTTGGAGAAAGAAATCATTTCTATTTAGTTTTTATCCTCACATTTAGTTTTGGTTTTGGTTATAGTGAAGAATACACAGATAGGCATTTTATCAATTTAAGTTAAGTTCTTTGAAATAAGTGTCCGTAAGTGAAGTATCATTTTTATTTCATAAAAAATTGATCATTACTAATAAAATTGACCATTTCTGCCATTAAGAGTATCATTAAGTACAATTATATTACTGTACTATCATACATCTGTAGATTTCATCTTACAAAACCAAAACTTCATCCTCATTTAAGTAAAGAAGTTTTTTTATTTGCCCGAAGGCTTATAATACAAGCTTCTTTATCCAGCTTTGATGGATCTGCAAATTGTTATGCTTATAAAAATTTTGTTGGCTAGAGTTAGCAGTCATGGAAACATACATACTTTAAAGATAACATCTATTTATGGTAGTAGTCTAGTGATATCTGTCCACTAGTTTCTGTTTTTTCTTTTTTGTGTACTTGGAATTGAACTCTGGACCTCACATTGCTAAGCAGTTGCTGCAGTACTAGCTGAAACTCCTGTCTCCTTTATAGCTTTCAATGACTGGCACATGCGCTATGAGTTCACCACTATTGGTCTAGTCCTTTATATTGGACATCAAATATTTTGTATGCACATAAGTCTGCTGATTGGAATTCACTGTGAATTTTCTTTTTTTTTTTTTTTTTTTTT